>CAVLGL010000082.1:54615235-54860235 GCA_963668995.1 Parnassius mnemosyne
TTATGATCGTGTCGTAACTTGCTCTACATCTACATCCGTATCGAAGATCCGATTGATTAATTCGGATGCGGATGCAGATGCAGAGGTCTAAATCATTTCGGATGTTCTTCATTTGCGGATGCGGATTCAAATATCCGCAACATTCCTGCTTCCGACGCAACGTCGACCTGCGATATCCAGATCGGCGTGGTAGGTGGAGGAGATGTATGTACGCAATCGCTCGCATACCAGTGTGTTCCTAGAACATATGCGTAGCACGTCATGAACAAATAGATGTTAATAATAGGAAAAAAATGATTTAGTAAGGCGATACAAATGCTTTTTTATAATATTAAATATGTTGAATATCGTTAAAAGTAAAAGTGTTTATCTTTTATTTTTATCCCAGCTACGTTTAGATATGAGATATGATTATATATATTGCAGAAAAAATACGTTGTATTCTACATATAAATGCATCATAAATCATACATTTTAACAGAATTACTACTTAAACGTTCAAAACTCCGACTTTAGAAAGTTTGGTAGAAATTCTGTTTAATGTTATGATTTAAAAGGAAAACGAATTTAGGAATATGTAAAATATAATGTGTTATACCCGCAAAACATCGAAAGTTTGACGTACAAAACTACTAAACTAGTGTATGTTATTCTCCAAACTCTTGTTTATTTATTTCATGAACCCAATATCTTCGATTTTTGACTTAAATGTTAGTATGCGAAGTTATTGGGTTTGTAAAAGAAAAATCTTTTTCTTTGTGACGTGGATATATTCGTATATGAAAAATCATTCTCAAACTCACTCTCAGGATCAGACCGCATAGTATGAATTTGTACTTAGGCGCCCGCAAAGCAGTAACAAGACGCCAAACGTACGTTGCATACGTAGGTCACGTGTATTCACCAAAGTATGAGCGTTGCATCGCATACGTTGCGTCCGTGGGACCAGTACGTTCCTACCCTAATTTGACTTTACGACACCTATAGCTTGAGATGATTCTTTATTTTATAGGATAGGGTGACAAACGAGCACACAGTCCACCTGATAGTAAGTGGTTACTGTGACCCATAGACATCTACATCTATCTTCAATAAATACTCAAAATGTAGATGCGTTGTCACCCGTGAGGACTAAGATGGAATGCCTCTTGACCAGTAAAAAGGGTCTCCGGTTCTCTACACTCACCATACGAAACACAGCAGCGTTAAGCTGCTATTTTATGCTGGTATTCTGTGAGAGCGTGGTCCTTCCTCGGTCGAGCCGACCCATTCGTGCTACAACTATACTACTAATATAGCTGCAGCATGGCTCTACCACGTGGATGACAAATAATGACAAATAATAATAAATTTAAAATTTGGTCGTAACGATTTTATTCATAAAATAAAATAAAATATTTGTCAAAATCATAATAAATCTGTTGATGGAGAAATAGGTCAATTTTAACATAGAGTCACCTTTGCAAGTAGTAACTTAGTCAAACTGACATAGATTTAAATATTGTTCATTATTGTTCTGTATGTACTATATATTATATTGGAACTTGTTTACCATTAATCTGTAGTATCAATAACGAAGGTTTAATTGTGTTACCAATTACAGGACATACTTCACTTCGACCGACAGGAGTGATATAACTTCAAAAATGTTTGTGATTATATTCGTATGGACTATTAACTTCTTTGTAGCAACCATTACTGACGATTCTCTGGTTAAGGTAGAAAATGAATTTTATGACTTGTGTTGAAAATTCTTAATACTTTAATAATAAATGTCACTTACTAAAATAAAATAAGTATAAACTATATTAAATTTTATAATAGTAACACTGTAAGGTAATTTAAAATAAAGGAGTCGTTATAAAGTAGAAACAACATAAATATTTTACTTCTCTCCTTCTCCTTCCTAAAGTTAGTTTCTTGTTTCAGCTTTTTAGAATAGCATCGCTATGGAGGATGTGTTCAACTGTTTTCGTCCTAGTGTTCTCGTTACTTTCTACAAAGTACTTTTTATGGACTGCCATTAGTCAAATGTTCGATGTCACAGCACCTCGAGTGTATGTAAGTAATAGTGAGCCTTTTTCGAAAATTTAATCTGGTACCGTTACTGTTACAAAGTCCACTGCTGAACATCGGCCTCCCCCGTAGATTGCCTCATACAGGGGATATTTGCTGTAGTTGCCATGCTTGACAAGCGGGTTGGCAACCGCAGTTTTTAGTTTTTATATGCCCATCTCCTGATTTGTTTTCCTCGAGAATTTAATGGTTTCTAAGAATTTTTTTTATCAAAAAGTGATCAAATGTTTTGCATTTCTAACATGATTTAATTATTTTTATCTCAAGGATTTTTACAACTCCAGTTAAATTCTTAATCACGAATAGATATCCATTGTAAAAATAACCGCGAATAAAGCCGCGAACCCTAACCCCAGCAACACTGCTGAACGTGAGGAGAAATCCACACCACCGATCATTCTGCAGGATAAATCTCATTGGAACAATCTGTCCAACTATATAACAGATAACTGCAAAGGACATCAATTGCCCGAAGGTGCAAAACGCTGGCTAGAGTATTCGTATTCTCGTCAAGATTACCGAGGATTACTTGAAAACTGAGATTTCACATTTACTTCCTCCCAGAGGAACGCAATCTTTGTGATGTTGTTCGGAGGTCCCAAAAGCGTTCGAAACAGAGCACATCCTTAATGAACTCAACACTTCTCACAGTCCGGGAGGTGCACAGGATGTACCACCCAACGGACAAAAAATGTTTCTTTGATCTCTGCCTTGTAATTCTGGACCTGTCTCCAGAAGGCAAGAAGATTTTTAATATCTGGCGCATCTGTAACCTGACAGGAATTGCATTTGAAGCTCCACGCAACAAGATGCCAATTATATGACCATTACGTCAAAAAACGCCAGGCCTGTGCGTTAAATGGCTTGGTGACCATGGTGCAGTCGACTACACTCACTCGCCCGGGACGGGTGAAGTTCCCAGTTGCCTCAATCGCGGTGAAGTGGGACACCCAGTGAACTATTGCGGGTGTACCAAAACGCCGTGAAAGAAACAGTGCGAAGTTAAAAGCCATCTCAGTCGCGCGGGTCATGCCAGCGTGTCTCGCGCTCGGCAGCCTGCCTCTAAGCTCGTCTCCATGCAAGGGTGACCACTCCCGCGCCGAAACCTAATGCTTGGGTCAGGCTTCCAGCAGTTTGTCGCCTCACGGCTAATGCCCCCTACCCAAGCCCCTAAGTCTAAACCCGCCCCTCAAGGCTACTCTAACTTCGTCACCGACTTCTCACTATTTTGCAGCTTTATCAGTAATACAAACGTTGCTGAGCTCTCGTCTCTGGCCCACTAACTCCGCCAGGCCTTCACCCCCCAGGACAAACTCAATGCCATGATTGAGCACATCGGACAAATCGATGCGATCTGGTTTCCCATATTTCTATCATCTATAGTTCCAGTGCGCATAATTACCACACCACTAATATTATTATGGTAGAATAATCGTTAGATATAACAAAACCACGCTCTCTGACTGTTTCGTCCTTTAACGCCAACGGTATCAGAAACCTAGACGTCATCCTAGTGCAAGAGACTTTCTTAAAATTTAGCCATTGCAATCCTAAGATCGCAAATTACACCTTAGTCAGAAATGATAGGTTGACCAGCCTTAACGGCAGCAACATGATTTACTACAAAAGATCCTTTGCACCGATCGCCGCTTCCACTTTAACAAAAATAAGAGTATCAATCTGTAAGGTAACTCTTGACTAGCCATCCGCATTGTAGCGGCGCACCTACAGCCGTTCAACTAAACAAATATCTCAGATTTACTAAGCCTAGGCTCCAGTGTAATAATAACCAGAGATCCAAACAGCAAGCATTCCTCCTGGAACTTGCTTGAAAATAACACGAATGTTATCGGGTCTAAGACTTCAACCTGCTACCCATTCTCTACTTGACAGCAACCGGAGACCTTTAACGTAGCAATACTCAAAGATGTTCTGTCAATATCATTGTTAGAAAAGATCTTGGAACTGGACTCCGTCCACAAGCCAGTCTTGTTGCAGCTGAGCCAGCCTGCTGATCCTCCTTCAGACCAAAACCATCGTGGACTATCGTAAGCTCGAGGTCAAGCTCGAGTCTACGGACTCTCAGCACTTAAATTAAAATACCCGACAAAATAGAGTCGCCAGAGGAAACCAATGAGGCGATTGAAGAATACTCACGTAAGGTTTGTATGTCGATCAATCAACACACGAAGTTTTCGAGAGACATTCGATAGCTAATTAGAGCAAACACATGGCCCTAAGGCATTATGACCTCTATCACACTATTGATAACAAATTTCAACTACTCGCCCTCCAAAATGAGGTAAAACAGCGCATAGCCAAATTTAGACACGATAAATGGGACAATCTGCTGGAGGAAATCGATCTACCGCACACCGCCTGCTGGCAGTTGGGCCGAGCACTGAAATTAGAACAAACCTTACCCATGCTGCCTCTCATTAGGCTAGGAAACCCCGATCTCGCCTTCAATGATTCTGAAAAGCCGAATTCCTAGCGGGCAGTTAAGTCTACACTACTAGCTGTGGGCGACCCCTTAGATCCTCCTGTGACTGTCAACGAAGTCACAGAAACCATCAAAAGTCTCAAAAAGAAATCAGCACCCGGTCCCATAGTATCAACAACAGGGTGCTGAAATTACTCTCAGCGTCTCTTATCTGTCTCCCAGTGGGCATTTTCAACGTTTTTCTCTCCTAGTGCTCCTTCCCAGATGCCCGGAAAGAGGCGGTTGTTATAGGAATCCCGAAACCAAGGAAATCGTATAAATGAGCTTCCAGCTACAAACCCATCAATGTCATCTCATCTACACACTAAGGAAAATTTGCGTCTTCGCAAACAAGCTTCTCCCTGACGAGCACTTCGGCTATAGACCCGAACACTCGTGCACAAGTCAAATTCATCTCCTAATGGAATACATTATGAGAGTAACTACCAAACCCTAACACCGGTGCCCCCTTCTATGATGTCGCAAAGGCATTCAACAAGGTCTGACACGATGGCTTACTTTACACGCTGTATAAACTTAACGTGCCTGATAGACTCTGCTGGAGTCCCTCAGGGCTTCATTCTCTCCCCACTCCTCTTCGCACTCTGCACGAGTGACATCCTGGAAGATCCAGTAGTCAATACTGCTCTATTTGCCGATCATACGGTACTCTTCGTTGTTCATTACAACAAGAAATTTCGCTTCGCTTCAAAAGTTTGACTTATGGCGAATCGAAGTGAAACTTGAGAAAAGTGTAGCAATATACTTTCAAAGGAACTCCTTTCTCAAACATTGGAACCGCAATCTGAAAAAATCATTAGGTACGATCACCCTATTCGGCCGTCAAATCCCCTAGAAAATGACGGCCAAATACCTAGGGATCACATTGGACCAAGGTGTGACCTTGACAAAACAGAAAGTCACACGTCGCTATGTCCGCAACACAAATTTATAAAACTTGCATAAGACGAATCATGTCCTACGCGAGCGTAACATTCGCCCAAATCTACGTCCAAAATTGCTTCATACCCAAAGCCACCGGAGCCCACTGGTATCAGCAAAACTCCGACCCCCATAGAAATTGTGAACTTCCCTCAATCTCTGAATTCTTCAAGGAAATATCTTAGCGCTACTTTGAAAGAGTCGTGCCACGTCCTAAGCCACTAGAGCTAAAAGCAGCCACTAACTCTCTGACTCCAGACGTCATGGCCAGTTTCCGGAGATACCATAACGTTTTAATAGAACCCCTAATTCCGCTAGATCCCGACGACGGATGGGACGCAGTGTCCGCAGACGGGCGCGCCGCATACCCCTAAACACCGCGTACATACCATATCCCTACGGGCATGCGCCTGGAGGTTCTTATTGCCCAGAACCTCTAACGATACGAGTCAACCGTTAAAGTTGGGGCTCGCAACCCCTGTTCTAACAGCGGTTAGATAACTGATCTGTACACTAAAAACTTGTACAGATGAACATCGTTACGAAACTAACGAAGAAATTTCTGTGTATTTTCAATTCAATTGATTTTATAGCTATATACTCTTTCGAGGCCAATGATACAATATTATTAATGGAACATGAAAAGAAGAAGACTCATAGTTAATCTAAAAAATCAAAATTACTATAAATAAATAATTTTGCTGTTATTAGAAAGATGCTACCGCCCATTTTCTGGTTTGTTGCCCACTGTCACCTCGTTACGACACCCACAGGACGTAATGGGATAGTGGATTTTCTTACACCACCACTACATGATATCTAATGCCTGCATTCTACCAATTATGATACATGGCTGTTAAATAATTGGACATTACACGACAAGAGTATGGAAAGTAGTATCGTAGGATTCAAGAGAAAAGACAGAATATAAGCAATAGACCTTAGAAAAATTACAAATCTGAAAGAAGAATAGAGACGAATAGGCCACATTTTACCGCTACTATTGTCGGAAATAACGCAAAATATGGATATGCCTAAAGAAAGTTGCTGGAGCACTGTGGGTGAGACTACTTCTAAAGGCTGCTATTCCAGTAGCTTTTCCCATTAGTCAATAAAACAAAAACAAATAAAAAACAAATAAAAGTACAAGTAGTACTCAATAATGAAGATACAAAATTAATATAAATTTAATAAATTGATATTATGATGGAAACATTGTACAATATTAAACATTAATCGCCCTTTTGATAGACTCTGCAATCGTTGAAAATATCTCTACGTTCGTAGACGTAGATACTTAAATAAAAGTACAAGTACTACTCAAGAATGAAGATAAAAAATAAATATTAATTTGATAAAATGATTGTTTGATAAAAACATTATACATCATTAAACATCTAGTTTTTTTTTATAATTACTCCGTAATTGTTGCGGTTGCGGTACCTGTTTGTAATGTTAAAGTGGGAGCAAAAGTGATTTATTTTGTTATAATAGGTTCGTAAAAAACTTCACTGTCTGATACCCTCTTTGTGATTAAAAGACCTATTTTCTATAGAGCTAAGTGAGAATTAAGAATAAAGTGTAAAGTGCTCGACTATAAGTCATCTCTTCGCCTAATTAGCATTTCTCTTTGCTGCTTTGAATCGCTTTTCTTGCACAATTTATATTTTCTGTTACCTGTTTTTGTTAATTTTATATGTCCTTCAACGTTGTTCATGTTTTTCAATTGCTTTCTCTTTTGAGTACGCCACTTCTAAAATGCCGTTGTCAGATTAAATAAAAAAAATACTTGGCTTCAAAGTACTTGAAGTATGAGCTTCATTTTACGTTCATTCAACGACAAATATTTAATTTTAGAGTTTTGAAAATTTCACTTCGATCCTACAAATTTTATAAATGAAAAGTAAGTATTATTTAAAACTAGGGTTGGTAATCAGACTATTCAGGGTTTATGGAGCCACCTTACTATCCTCCTATATATGCAAATATTTGATACTGAGCATAAGCCTCTTTTTAGGAATGCCACAAAACATGATCATAAACCACTTTTTGTGAACCCTCCGCCCCGCAACAGCCATCGCTCGGACGTCGCTATTTTCGTGCCGGTAGCCTAAAGCTGGCTATACGTCGTCGTTCGCCTCGCTAGCCAATGCAGGCGAGCGCCAAATCTGCCACCACTCGGGATCGCTCGTCACGACTCGTATCACTTTGGAATAGTATTGGTTTTTCTGAACAAATCAAAGGCTCGCCTGCACTCGGCAAGTTGTGTCCACATGATAGTCAGCCATGTCAGTATATTCACTCTTTCAAACTTGACCAACATGTAGACTGTAGCACTCGTCTTGTATTAATTTGTCTACGCTTGGCCAACATGTATTGCCGGCATAAGATGTAATGCCTGTTACCAGTAAAAAGGATCTCCAGTTCTCTAAATTCACTTTACAACCCACAGCAGCATTAAGCAGTTAGTTAACGGCGTTATTCTATGAGAGCGTGGTTCTACCTCCGTCGAGTCGACCTATATTCATGCTACAACCGTAATATAGCTGCAGCGTGGCTCTACCACATACATAGGTTCACCAGTTCTTGTGATTGACCACGCGCAAAACTACAAAACTATGCTGCTATTTTACTCTGCTATTCTGTGAGAGTGGAGTCCTTCTAGTCCTGGGTCATAACATCTTTTTTGCGTAATCGGTTTTACGTAGTTTCATGGATACGCGTAACTAACAATTTCTGTATTTTGTTATTATATTTTATCACACAAAAGTAATATGATAAAATAACCAAAGCTTTTGGTTATGGCTTTGGTCATAACTTTAATTATTATATTTTATTGGTTATAATTATGAATATTATTAATGAACAAAACAGTTACACATGTTATATATTTAACGGTAATGCTCTTTCTAAATTTTATTAGTTTGACCTTTCCTTTATACTTCGAGTATATCCAGGCTTAGGAATGGACGCAAAAATTGATTTTATTAAAATTATTTTTAATCTGAATTTACACACGTCGATGTGTAAAGCACAATTTGGCTAAGTGCAAAACAAGATGTGCAATGTATGTTAGTACAAGAGCTGTGATAACAATCTTTTCTATGAAGAGCTTGTGTAAGCCAAGCTAGGTCGCGTAGGTTTCACAATATAAAATATGATTAAGCTGGTAAGTAGTTACTGAAAGTGATTATGTACAAAAACCTTTACCTCGAGCCATTTCATTCGAGCTTCAGCTGGAGCCATATAATATTGTTGCAGTATTGTTCTACTACGAATAAAAAAATGTATAATTAAATAGCTGTTAAAATTCTGTCTATAAAACTTACAAAGAAAGTTAAGATTCTAGCTAAAGAAGAAAAGTGTACTGTTTTGATGGATAAAGAAAAATATACGTTTTAATATAACGGAAATATGAGTTCATATTTTATTTTATCTGCATTTGCGAGCAAAAATGGCTTCAATGTTTGAAAAGCAACATCTAAAGCAAATTTGCTGCTAAAGTATCTCTGTAAACTCTATTCATGTGATTCAACCTTTTATGTAAATAATTCCTTTATGCAAAAGATCAAAGGGCCAGGGATTTATTGGATTATTTTTATTTATCGTTTTAATTATATTTATTTCTTAAATATTATGATCTAAGAAATAAATATAACTTAATAATATTTGAGATTTAAAAGATCAATTAGTGAAATTATTTATTAAGTGGTAGCCAAGGAAACATCAAAACATATTACCTTGTTTCCATTTTATTCCTTCTAAATTCACTGTTAGACAGTATATTTAAGAATACCCTACTGTTTTGGATAAATTAAGATTTGCACAAATTTTTAGAACCCTTAACCAAGCGGTTGGTTAGTGAGCGCGGAGTCAATACTTTTCTAAAACGTTCGGTATTTGCAAATGAAAATACCACCGTATTTCGTTCGATGATTAACTTCTGATAATTTTAAATATGCATAAGAGAATCCATTACATTAATCTGTCCTTTGGAAGTCGTTAGAGGCGACTATGGAAAAATCCAGTGAGATTAGCTCCCTTAGGTGGTGCTGTAACCATCTCATTTATTCCAGATGTAAAACATCTAAACCGGCGACAGGGAGCAGCCTCAAATATGTGAAACATCTTGTAATTCAATCGTAAATCTGTCTACCAAGCGTGCCGATAAAAGAGACTCATCTCAACGCGAGGTGTCCAGCGGTGAACTTTTATAGGCTCATGTTAAAAAAGCACTTCAAAAACGTTAAAAATTGCAAACTGGTGAAGGGTAGCAGCATTGCAAATTTACCAGTCCTAAAGTATCGATTTCTGCAAATAAAATCTATCTGTCTAGTGTCTACACTAAATGTAAGACTACACTAAAAATAAGTTAGCAAAGGTTAAGGTTATTCTAATCTCTAGATTAGAATAACCTTTGCTAGCTTATTCTTGGGAAGATCTAAGTTATGCAAAGTTCAAGGTCTCTCAGCGAGCTATGGGCTATGCTCGGAGTTATAACCGCACCAGAACCAGAATAGAATAATTTTTATTGAATAAAGAATTTATTAAGTATTACATAATACTTATTAAAAGTCACTTTTTTATTTACCACTGGTTCGAAAAATACGTCCGTCCTGGGAAGAATCAGCAAGAAACCCAGCGGGAAACGACCGACAGAACCCAGAGTAACCGACATAACGGATCAGTAAGCTGAAGTGGCAATCGGCCAGCTATATAGCTCGAAAAAAAGAAACGCAGAAATGAATTATGACTGGATATAAATAATGTGATTTAAATCATTCGTATTTCATATAGATTTTTTTTCAGGCATCAGCCATCGATCGCGTTACATTCTCCTTCGGTATCGGACTCGTTGGTGTATATGATTTTGGTACTATGTCCGCACACACTATGGTCGATAATGCGGTGGTAATATTCACAATAGTGTTTACTATCCTTGCATTTGCTAGATCTTTAATCATTCGAATATTATATTTGGCGTTGACACGCTGCGTTATAGTAAAAAAAGCGATTAATACCCACTATCTCCTTTTTGCTCTATTACCACTGAGCGCGGAGTTCATGCAAGCAAACAAAATTTACACAATTTACATATATGAGAATGTTATAAGCTCTTTAGTTGCTTATTTGGTGAGTAAATTTTTGTCAATCTTTAATTACTAATAGCAAGTAGTTAATTAAAGTAATAGTGTCTACATAGTACGAGCCACAACTGGATACATATTTCCTCTTATTTTTATGGGGTTTTTGAACAAGAGCAGATTCTGCAACGCTGCCCTGTGCATTTTGTAGCTCTAATTTCTCAATTTCTAATTTCCTAATTGTAATTATGCAATTTTATTTACTTATTCCTGTTGGAATCGAACATATTTAAAATTAGTTTGTTTTTGGTTATGATTTGAACAATCTGACTTAGAATAAAATCATACTTAAAGTTACAGCCTACATATGTCACATTCTGTGGCACAGCTCGCCTCTGATCTCTGTGAAGATTTTAGGGCAAGGGAGTGTACGCCGCGCTGCCTCAATGCGTGTTGGTGAACTTCACATGTTTTCGAAAAATATTTTTGTCTCATTTCTCAGACATGTAGGTTTCCTCACAAAGTTTTCCTTCACCGCCGAGCATGTGGTAAATCAGCACTTAAAATTGCTACTAACCATTTACTGTACAGTGAAATTTATAGCGAGAGTTTAGCCCCTGAGCTACCACGGCTCCTCTAAAAATCATTCTTATAAGAATTAATCCACACGTAGCTAGTCATAGCCTGTGATTTTTCGACTGATCAAAATGGAACACAGCAGTGGGTACACTACTGTTAGTTTGGTTCTAACTCAGTCGGATTCTTGGGCAGAAATGCTAGGTTAGGTAGTCAGTCTTTTACGACAACCATGAATGATAGGGTGATAGATTTCCTAATTTCTCACAACACGGCCAATAAATTGTAATAAAGTAAATATCATAAATATCATTGCAATTTATATGTGTACGTGGTATGTTGTATTTATACGTGGCCATGCTGCAGATATATCAGTAGTATAATTGTAGCACGAATGGGTCGGCTCGACCGGGGAAGGACCACGCTCTCACAGAATACCAGCGTCAAATAGCAGCTTAACACTGCTGTGTTTCGTATGGTGAGTGTAGAGAACTGGAGACCCTTTTTCCTGGAAAAGAGGCATTCCATCATGGTCCTCACGGGTGACAACGCATCTGCATTTTGATTCATAAATGAGGATAAATGTAGATGTCTATGGGCCACAGCAACCACTTACCATCAGGTGGACTGTGTGCTCGTTTGTTACTCTATCCTATAAAAAAAATATTATAAGTGCAGTATAAATATTGACACTGAAAATTGTTTTCGACTTTTTATCACATTATAAATGCTAAGTCTCTTTTTCAGGCAATGCTGACATTGACGATGTCGAAGATTTTGCATAGTGAATTTCGTTCAGTTAAAAATGTATACTTGGTTGGAATATTATGTTTTTTAAGTTGCAATTTGTCTTTTCCTATAGCAATGGTAAGTGTTCTGGATAGATTACCTACTTATAAAATTTCGTCAACCAATACTGTTATTTATTTTATATGTTACATTTTGGTGAGATTAAAGTTTTGTTAAATGACTGGCCTTTGCCCGTGATTTCGTCTAAAAGCTAGATTTTCACGATATAAAATAGCCTTAGTTATATACATAGACTGTAAGATGCAAGGGCTAAACTAAATATAAGGGCTTAAAATTGGTTTAACTCATCCGTGGCGAACGCGGATTAATAATGTACGTAAGTATTTATTAAACTTCTCCTCCTTATATTTATCTCTTGCCATTTTGAAATAAAATTAACTTGAAATCACATAACACACAGCAACACACCTGTAATTCTCGCAGTTGTTTTTTTAGGTTTTAATTAGGTGAGCCGAATGGTCGTTTGCCCCCTCTTCTATAAAAAAAATGAACAACTCGTACGTACAACTTTGATGTAATGAAAAATAAATATATAAATGTAATAGTATTGTGTCATACTTTCGTCGCCTTTCGAGCCTGCGAGTTACTGGGGTTACAGCAGGGGGAATAAGTTAAAATGAAATGTTACGTAATAACATGTGCCTACTTAGGCATATCGCAATTGAAAATCGTTCGCGTTCTACATACCTATACTGAATGTTAGTTAATATTATAATTTGATATCTGTACGATTATATTTCCTTTAAGTAGGTAGTTGCTTACTTTAACTCATGTCAATTGGGAATACATATTTGGGATCTTGGCAGTAAGTAATTTTTTATAGATGTCTTAAATAATATTAAATCCCCACGAGACAGTAGGGTACAAATAAAATATAGACAAAATATATTTTGCGTATTTATTATTTTATTATTTTAAAGATTTTATACTAAGACAGTTTCTAGACAACGAAGTCGTTTTAGTTTGCGGTTGGAAAATATATTGTTTAGATAAATGAACATATTGCCAACGGGGAAAACTATTAAGTATAGTGAATTAATGTTATCTACATCGTCTAAAAAAGAATGACGTGTTCAAATCGAAGTTACAATGGTACAGCACACCAGCTCATACCGAATCTATTAAGCGCCTTTTATCGGTAAACAAAATAAAATATTAAAACTTATATAATAAATAAAAAGTGAGCATACTCCTTTGTTTTAAGGTCAGTACATGACACTTGAAGCGCAGTAAGTGTGGGTAACAATCGACGAACAATGTACAATGAACGAACAATTCGTAGAATCAATCGATTACCAAGTTCACATACTTGCACATTGCAAACGTAATTAAATGACAGATTCAACTTCAATCCATATCGTATTTAACGGCAAGTGATTCAACTCGAAAATCAATTGGATGAAGCTTTATTCTCCTAAAAAAAATACCGACCGTGTTTTGCAGCATTTCTTGGGGGGAGGCCTATGTTCAACAGTCGATTTGTAAAATACTGTAATGAAGGAATTAATGAATACTTATCTATTAATATTTTGTATAAAATTTGTAGTTATTAGTTCTTCTAACCGACCCAAACCATGACAACAATTTCCGAATATTGTCTGAGATACGTACAGCATACATACATATTGAAAGAAGTCACTCTTCACAGTTAATCTATCCGATATGAAAAACTTATGCGTTAAGATCGAAGGGTAGGTTAGGATGCAAAGTGAACAACACTGAGGTAATAACAACGTAAATAGATTTAAAGATCAACATATCATGTGTTTATGCCAAGAAATTGGATTCATTTGAAATTAATATACTTATTTCAAATTAATCCAACTTATTTTATTACGTCATAACGAAAATTTATAATGGAAGTTATTGAGGAGCTACAATATTTAAGAGAATATTTCAGGCAAATTTCTATACGAAATAAAAAGAAAATTGTAAGTACTATATTCAATTAGTAACTAATATTTCTAAATATTCTGATTTTTGTTTTGCTCGCGACCTTAAACTACATGGATTAATTCTAAAAAGAATAGACGAAACGCTTTATAAAGGATGGGAGGTTAAAATACATTAAATATAAATATATTTACACTAACTAGTATCTAAGGTTTTGCAGTTTATACATGTCCGAATACTGAACACTAACCTCGTCTCGTTTCTAAGATGGTTATTATTAGTCTGCCGAGCTCTATGTGCTCCAGTGTATGTTGGTCGATTTTATATATTCTCGAATTATTTCATTCCTTAGACACAGTGGTTATCTGTAACTCTGCAAATCTGAATTTAAAAGTGCAATGAACCATATAATTTGTATGGCGGTGATCAAACACGGATTGCTCGCGTACTGCGAAATTTATAGCGGCTACCACGGCTATGTATAAATTAAAATTGTTAAACGTTCTTTAAAAGAAATAGAATTTGCTTAAATTGAAAAAAAATTAGACCTTAACTTGTTACATGGCAGGTTATACTTTCGCATCGTAAATAATAAAATTTGAAGAAATTTAGGTACAAAGTGAAACATTGAATTTTGAAAAAAAAAATCGTTCACTCAATGTCGCATCTGAATCGACTTGACAGTTTCGTTTGCATTGCAATGGGATATTTATAATGTCTTGTTTGAAATGTTCTATTCATTTAAGTTTTAAACTACATATTTAGTAGTAGCTTATCGTGACCTTTTTAATATACTTCTTTATAGTATTCTTTTTTTTTTTACATAAATGCCTATGCATATTAGCCTCGTGGGGACAGGAATGGTTTATCTCGGAGTTGCACCGATTAAAACCAAATGGTGTTTCACATTCGTCACTTATCGGCAGTAGTAGCCACGGGAACGCTTTCCGCGACATCGTAGCCCTTCATCGGGAGAAAACAACTCCACACTCTACTTCTTCTCAGCTAAGGTACATCAGAATACTAAGTGCACCGTCATCCGCGGCCTTTCACTCCACCTGGGCAAAGGCGCCCTCCCGAGTGCGGCACAGGAAAAATTAGGTATTTTCAAAAAGTGATTAATGTAAACATGTTTATTAATGACATATTTTTGACTTACTGGTGATACAAAATATTATTATTTTTTTTACTCGACATTTTTGCTAGTAAAATTTACGACCGTTTTCGTGATAGTTAACGACACGATTAATTTACTTCGGCGTAAGTGAGTCCATTTTAAGACCACTTTAGTGGCGCATTTTTGTCACCTTCTACTAGGAAGATTGCTATGTAGACCTAGGATTTAGGACCTCCTGGGTCACATCCATTATTTTCAAATTGGTTATAAACAAAAATATTTTCTTAGGAAAAGTTCATATTCACTTTTCCATTCTAAGTTTTATATATTATTTAAATACCATTATCAACATGTCTTTACAATATCAGTACCAACATTTCTTTTCCATCTCTTATTACAACAAAAAAAAAGTTTTTATCATTTTTTTTCTAATAATGTTACCCCCACACTAGGATTTTCTCCTGTGTCGTGGAGGCAGTTTACAAACATAAATTGCACAAGGACAAACATCCAGACCCGGAACAATTATTTGTAGGCCATACAAATACTTGTTCCGTGCGGGATTCGAACCCGCGGCCCCCAGCGCAACAACTGACTGCTAAGCCACTGCGCCACGGAGCCGTCAATGAAAAAAATGTGTTTATTTCCCTAACAACATTACACTTAAATGAAACTCATTAGAATGCATATTTAAAGAAGCGAGCACAAGTATATTACAACCGTTTCCTCTAAACAAGTCAACTACTTTTAATAATTCAGGAGCTTAGCGAAAAATTCATTGCGACATGCCAGCGGCGTGGAACTAAGATCGAGTATTTTAAATGTACGGAGAAATGGAGTGGAAAACATTTGTGTAGTTAACTATAAGACATTTAATAACAAAATACCATTCAAAGAGCTCTAGGAAGCACGCGTATCATTATAAAAATATTTAATAACATCTTATTATGTAGAAAAATAAATTTTATGTTTTATTTTTCATTGGCCATAGTTATTAATTATAAAAAATACTCGAAAAAGCTGCAGTTCGCATAAGCGGTGGGTTTTACTTATGGAGAACCTAAGTAAATTCTGAGAAAAATGTAGCAATATAAAGTATAATCAATACAAAGGAACTCCTCTCTCAGTCGTGAGAACTTAAATCCGAAGAGATAAGCGCGATCACCCAATACGGCTGCAAAATCCCATGGGAATCGAAGGCTAAGACGACCTATTGCCTCCATCCGGTAGTTAACAACAAAAGAAAACTTAACACGCAATCTCCATCTTTATAAAATGTGCGTAAGACCTATTATGTCCTACGCAACAGTAGTTTTCGCGCACGCGACCAATTATAGTTTGTAGACCTATATCTAAGTCGTTGAAATAACGCCCTAAGCAGAGCCACCAGAGTAGTCCTCTACACGTCGTACCGAGTTTATGATGTGTAGAGGACCACTCTGGTGTGCATAGGCAGAACCCACAAGAACCACCAGAACTACACAATAAATTTAATCGTCAGAGACGGGTCCCGCCACCTCAGTTCAGACGGTGTTTAGTCAACTTATCTGTACACTGATTTATGTTTAGGTAAATACCGTAATGAAAAACTAACGTTCAGATATAACTGCATCATCATCAGCGTCACCATACTGATGCCGCTGCCAGCTCTGATCACACTGAAGTTGTAAAAGCCAACTGTCTTACAGCATTAATATTATTGAAAATAAGTGGAGTGGAAGTGGAGTAGAGTTTTATTTTATAGAAGAGATGCAAACGAGCGAGCGGACTCACCTGATGGTAAGTGACTACAACCGCTCATGAACAACCGCAACACCAGGGGAATTGCAGGTGCGTTGCCGGCCTTTTAGAAAGGAATAAGCTTTTTTCTTGAAGGTCCCTAAGTCGTATCGGTCCGGAAAAAATCTCCGGTGGTAAACAATTCCACAGAGAAGTTGTGCGAGGAAGAAAACTTCTAGTAAAACGCACAGTGGTGGACCGCCAAGCATCTAAATGATGAGGATGGTAACGTGAATTTTGACGCGATGTGCGTTCGTGAAATTTTGCGGCTGGAATTAATCCTAACAATTCTTCAGAGCACTCCCCGCGGTAGATTCTATAGAAAATGCAAAGGGATGCAACATCCCTACGCAGCGCCAGTAAATCGAGCCGATCAGAAAGAACTCGGTCGTCGACGATTCGAACCGCTCTGCGCTGGATGCAGTCAAATGGAAGGATCTGGCACTGGATTGCCCCGGCCCAGAGATGAGAACAGTATTCCATGTGAGGCCAAATTTGCGCTTTGTAAAGTTGCAAGCGATGTGTCGCCATGAAATTCTGTCTTATTAGGATTATTAAGAATTTTATTAAAGATTGTTTACGGTCAACATATTAAATAATAGAAAGGACATTGTTCTGCGTCCATACAATGTTCGCCTAAGAACCAACAGTGAAAGAAAATACCTGTTTAAGTTCGAAATTACACATAATTGTATGTAAGAACAATAACACCTGACGGGCACTTCAGTTCCTTGTGGCATATATTAATCTGAGTTATATTTTAAAATATAAACGTTTTCGTAATATATTTAAGTTTATGACAACTTTTTAAATATGTGAGTGAAGGTATTGTGCGATTGGCCAAATCACAGGAGGCCATAAACGCAGCACATTAGTATTAAAAACTAGGTACAAAGTTCCAAATCGAAAAAATCCTTTTTATTTTGATTTCACAATTCAGAAGTGTCCGTTACTATCTAATGAATGTTATCGAATACATAATTAAGGATAACAATTTTGGTAATTG
This sequence comes from Parnassius mnemosyne, assembly GCA_963668995.1. Lineage (NCBI taxonomy): Eukaryota > Metazoa > Arthropoda > Insecta > Lepidoptera > Papilionidae > Parnassius > Parnassius mnemosyne. The sequence continues at coordinate 54,633,001 of CAVLGL010000082.1, forward strand.
TCAAATATCTGTTGGTTCTTAGGCGAGTTTAAACATTGTCCTTTCGTAAGAAATTTTCTTCATTTAGGGGATTATTTGGTAATTGGTTTTGAAAGACAAAGAAAATTTATTCTATATGCACTCTCTCAAATAAAACTTTTGCGTTCACTGTCTTGAGGTAAATTTTGATCTCTGTACAGTCGTGTCGGATTGTCCTGCCATTGGACTGTGAGAGTAAAAGAATAGAGAGTACACCTGACACCTGTGCTTGCGCCCACACTTGGGCACACTGTTACTGAATTTCGGTCTGGAGGACATTATAACATGCACTGCGAATAATTATACAGAGTGTTCAGAAGGTCGATGCAAAGCATTGAGTGAGGATAGGTCATCTCGTGGAGCACAATTTTGAGCAAGTCACCTAACTTAATGTCTTAGATTTTCTAGTTATTGCGAAAACGATAAAATATCCCAAAATTTGGTATTCAATAATTCATAACGATTAAATCGGCTACAATAAATGTATAAAACCTTGTTTTCAGCTTAGTTTAATGGGTATTCAATCGACAAACACTAATACCATCAACTGTATCCACATTATTGACTAAATTGGGCATGCTGATGTGTTAGAAATCTTTAGGAAAGTTAAAGTAACTCTATAATTAACACGTTTAAATAAACGATAGATTTAAATATTCAAACATTTTTAAAAATACCTGGAGTTCATGCTATTTCTATTGGTGACCTATGAACTGTCCGCATGTCAAGGTTGTGCTTCGACTTTCTTAACATACCGCATAAAATTGTTAAAAGGCTATTTTTATATTGGTATATTAAAATGATTTGCAAATTGGCAAATTGTTTTATTGAGAACTGATGATTTGAAAATTAGCATAATACATTTTATTAACTATATAGCTACTTTAAAATGTTTAAAAAAACGAGCATAATATCATAATAATTTCGATGTTTTAAAAACTTGACCCAGTTCATGCGCTCACCAAAATGTAGCACCGATTTCAAGTGAATAACGTACGAACATTCAACTGAGCGTTTTTAAAAATTGTATCTAGCGGCCGGTATTTCTCTGTTCATTCGCCTATATACTCTTATGTATTTTAAATCGATTTTATATATTATTGTCGTCGTTTTTTAAATATTATTTTGTTCTTTTTAGTTGGATTTTTGAGTCTGTTTATTTAACCCATTCAATTTCCAAAACTGTATAAAATGTAAAGCCAAATATTAGGTATTAAGGTTTTTGTAATAAGTTACTTTTGTATATATAAATATACAAAAGTAACTTATTACATTTTTTTTATAAAACTGAAGTGACAACATCGCTTACAGGTCCACCTGATGTTTAGTGGCTACTTGAATCAACGGAAACTAGCAACGAACTGCAAACAAAGTTGGCTACAAATTTACAATATTTTACATGGGGACTAAGATGGAATGTCTCATAGCCTGTAACTATACATCCTCTCTTTACCCTGCTGACCGAAACACAGCAGTACAGTCACTCTTATTTGATGGCAGAAATAGGATGGACTCCAAGGCAGTAGGAATACTAACAATAAAAAAAAGAAAACAGAAATATTTTATTTTGTAGTAGGTAGCGACAAAATGAAATGCACTCCAAAACTTCGTAGGTTTTTTTTATAGGATAAGGGTGACAAACGAGCACACAGTCCACCTTATGGTAAGTGGTTGCTGTGGCCCAGAGACATCTACATTTATCCTCGATTACGAATCAAAATACAGATGCGTTGTCACCCCTGAGGACTGAGTTGGAATGCCTCGTTTCCAGTAAAAAGGGTCTCCGGTTCTCTACACTCACCATACGAAACACAGCAGTATTGAGCTACTATTTTACGCTGGTATTCTGTGAGAGCGTGGTCCTTCCCCGGTCGAGCCGACCCATTCGTGTTATAACTATACCAGAAATATAGCTGCAGCATGGCTCTACCATGTATAAATAAGGTATCGTGAGAATCGACTGAGAAAAATGGTGGGGAGATTTTGCAGCCTCTGATAGATGGTATTAGGAATAACTATCAACCATCTAGTGTATGTACGCAGAACGACCAATGGAGTAGTAATAAAGGTTTGAGTAGTAAACTTCGATCGCTATTCTTAAGGGTAAAAGTAATTGTTTCGGCAAATTCAGTTTTAAGAACATGTGACAAAAAGACTTTATATAAATATAATAACTAATTTAAAGATTTTTTGCAGCTTCCGAAAACTAAGCTAAAGGGAATATTACTGGGCATGAATTTGACTGTGCTGTATCTAGGAGGCTTTAAAGTAGCTGTAATAATGTGGTTGTATGGAGTTGATAAATTCTCAACAGATGTTCAATTTTCCCTTGGGTTTAAGCCGACTCGATTTTGGACAGTGTGTTGGGTGTTGTTTCCGATTCTGACTTTCGTAAGTTGTTCGTTATTTAATAAAATATATAAGAATGGATGTGGAATGGTTTTACAGATGTTCATAAGCAACGGTGATCAATTACTATCAGGTGCGCCGTATGCTCGTTTGCCTCCTCTTCCAGAAAAAAAAATTAGGGTGGAATTCAGTTTACTGTTACAATCAATGTTCTATTTAGTGGTTTTTTGCAAGATATATTAAAGAAATATCTGGTTTCTAAGGTACTTCTATTGGTGGTTTATCTATTCACTAATGCTATTAGTTCGATAACTTATGAACATGATGTGTTTCCGAACATTGCAATATAAGATAAAATCCATTTAAACTTGGATTAACTTAACTAACCAAATTGAGTCGTATATTGGTTCTTCTAACATTTCTTTTGTAGCAAATTACATGAAATATTGGCATATCATTATTAAAATTGATTTGCCAGTTGAACACGACAGTGAACACGAGCAGTTCATTAGAGTCTGATTTGAAAGTACTGGAGATTTATTATAAAATAGTGGAACTCAGAAACCAGGAGTCGCGATACAAACTTTATATAGATACAATATGAATATATCGGGCGTCAACTCACTTCATCGCATTATTCATCAAAACTCGCGTACATATTACCGTACAGTACTGAGTTCTGACTTTCTTACAGAGTTACAGAGTCACGTAGATATCAAATATCAACCGAAACTTAAATATTGAAACATATAGATTTTCAATAACTGATAATTTAATTTCTTTAAGAGTGGTAGAGCCACGCTACAGCTTCTGCTGTAGCATGTATGGGGCGGCTCGAACCGGGGCAGTAACACGACCTCACAGGGGCAGTACCAGCGTAAAGTAGAAGCTATGCTTTTGCGTTTCGCTTGGTTAGTGCACGTGGCCGGAGGCTCCCCCCCACATAACATGGTAGCGGAATGTAAAAAGAAATGAATGCCCCATGAGGTTATCAGCACCCCTGGTACTGGAGAATCCATCACTAAGCATTCACGGTCAAGCTACCTTCTACTTCCTGAGCGTGGGTGCTCAGGCCACCCCGCGTATTCGGGGAGTGGGAGAGGGGCAAAATCCTGCCCAATACTAACATTGCATGGGGCAAACAGAGCGATAAAACCATGGCGACCCCTGCCACGCTATCTGTGAACTTCTGCAACATCAGGGGACTTCACTCGAGCCTTAACGTCGTCCACTACCATCTAGAGATGGCGAAGTCAACCTTGCTCTTTTTGACCGAGACGCAGGTGTCCTTTCCGGCTGATACTTCTTATCTGTCCTACCCGGGGTACAAATTAGAGCACTTCTTTGTGCCCCGGGCTGGAGTTTGCGTATACGTCAGAGAGGATATCTGTTCTCGACGCCTCAGCAGTCTTGAAAGTACGGACCTGTCCATCCTATGGCTGCGGGTAGACAGCGACGACCATCCCCGCGTCTACGGGTGCCCGTATAGGTCCCATAGCGGTAATGCTGACACAGACCGACTCATCGACCACATACAAATGGCTACAGATTTCTTGCTACAACAGATCCCATCCGCAGAGATCGTGATACTTGGAGATTGTAACGCCCACCACGCTGAATGACTCAGTTCACGTTTAACCGATCATGCCGGGAGATCTGTTTATGACTTTGCCTTGGCATATGGTCTGACACAATTGGTTACTTCGCCTACGCGGATTCCAGATGTGGTGGAACATACACCTTCCCTGTTGGACCTTCTGCTGACCTCTCATCCGGACGGATATCAGGTTTCCGTCAATCTCTGATCTCGGCTCTTCGGACCATTGTCTGATTAGAAGAGTGGCGCCACTCACGCTCCCCTCGTGGTTGTGTTCTGCAGGTTGCCGCCGTGTTTGGCATTACAGGTCGGCGGATTGGGACGGAATGCGGTCTTTCTTTGCATCCTACCCATGGGGGCGGGTTTGCTCATCGCCAGATGATCCCAGTGCTGCTGATGACTCTGTCACCGATGTGGTGCTACAGGGAATGGAACTATTTATTCCATCATCTGTGGTACTCATCGGAGGCAGATCTCAGCCTTGGTTTGGTCGCTCCTCTAAGAATGCATTACGCAGTATGCAGGAGTGCTATCAGGCCTGGGCTGGGGCTTCCGTGGCTCGGTATGTAAACACCAGCATGCTTAAAAAGAAGTATAAATTCGCTTCCAGGTCTTTCAAAAGAGTTATTGCCCAGGCAAAGTCAGAGCACATAGGCAGAATTGACGAGAAACTAGTTCGCTTTCCTTCGGGAACCTGTGCATTCTGGTCTCTTGCCAAGGCTGTCCAAAGAAATTTCTGTAAGCCATCACTACCATCTCTGCTCAGGGAGGATGACTCACTGGCCCAAGGCGCAAAAGAGAAAGCCGACCTTTTAGGCTCCCTTTTTGCGTCCAACTCTACTCTTGATGACAGAGGGAACACACCGCCGAACATCCCGCAGTGTGAGTGCTCTATGCCTGATATGCGGTTCATACAGTACTCAGTACGCAAATCACTCCTCTCTCTGGACATCCACAAGTCGAGTGGATCTGACGGAATCCCGCCAAATGTGCTGAGGACATGCGCTCCAGAGTTGGCACAGTTCGGTACTCCTACTACTGCGTTGTCCCGAATTCATGGAAGACAGCTTTCGTGCACCCGATCCCTAAAAGAGGTAATCGCTCTGATCCGTCCGATTACAGGCCTATCACCGTCAACTCCTTGTTCTCGAAAATAATGGGGTGCATTATTAACTGCCAGCTCATGCGGCACCTTGAGGAGCAATAGCTGATTAGTGACTGCCAGTAAGGTTTCCATCGCAGTCGCTCAGCTGGTGATCTTCTTGCTTACCTAACACATAGATGGGCGCAGGCGATCGAGTCCAAGGGAAAAGCATTGACCGTTAGTTTGGAGATAGCGAAGGCCTTCGATCGGGTCTGGCACAAAGCGCATTTTTCGAAGCTTCCTTCCAATGGACTTCCCGAAAAATTGAGCAATTGGATCACCAGTTTTCTGGCTGATCGGAGCATCAAAGTCGTAGTAGATGGTGCATGCTCCGATTACAAGCCTATTAACGCTGGTATTTCACAAGGCTGCGTGCTATCACCAACGCTGTTTCTTCTGCATATCAATGATATGTTGCAAACCGGTAACATACATTGCTATGCAGATGACAAAACTGGTGGTGATGCTCTATACACCGCCCGTGCCAGTATTTCTAGGGAAAACGTCTCCGAGTACCGGAACAAACTTGTGTCTGAAGTCGAGACGTTGTTGAACAAAGTCTCGGATTGGGGGCAACTAAATCTAGTCCAATTCAATCCCCAGAAGACACAAGTTTGGGCGTTTACCGCTAAAAGGAACCCTTTTGTCGTATCTCCTCAGTTTCAAGGCACTCCCCTTGTTGCCTCAGTCAGTATCGGAATTCTCGGCGTCGACATATCGAGTGGCGTGCAGTTTCGTGGTCATTTGGAAGAGAAGGCCAAATTGATTGAGACGTTGCATCTCTTTGCGTATTTTATCGCATTTAGCATGGGAAGTGCTCTGAGGAATTGTTCGGACTGATTCCAGTCGCTCAATTTCACCATCGCACATCGCGACAAAACTTGCGATACCATCAATACCAGCTGTATGTTTGGCGGTCCACCACTGTGCGATTTAGGAGATGTTTTGTTCCTCACATAACTTCTTTGTGGAATCGATTACCACCAGCGATTTTTCCGGACCGATACGACATAGGGACCTTCAAAAGAACTACTCCTTTTTAAAAAGCCGACAACGCATCTGCGATTCCCCTGCTGTTGCAGTTATTCATGGGCGGCGGTAGTCACTTACCATCAGGTGAGCGGCATGCTCGTTTGTCCCCTCTTCTATAAAAAAATTATAGAAACAAATTAAAAGCAAATTATAGAACTTATAATTATTGAACGATTCATTGTGTATTCAAAAACGCTGTTACAGTTAATCGATGTATAACTTATAGATCATTTTATTGAATCAATAGTTCGTGAGAATATTACTAAAACCCGTTCAGAAATGGAAATTTGTTTTAAGATATAATTTTTTTGTTCGAGATATCTGAAACGGAAAATGTTGCTATGTACGCACGTGCAAATATTCTTATGTATACACACAAATACATCTTTTGAATTAATTAAAAACAAGAACGCGCAGACAAAGTGCAATTGAAATAGTAATATGAATGATAAAATTATGTGGCTCTGACAGAAGCGCTGCTGTTGCTATCTGTCTGCAATGTAATGTGAACTTTCATCTTGTAGAATATATTTATTGTTCTATTTTTTGTTAAGAATTTTTATTTGTATATAACATATTATATGCTTAGAAAATACACGCAAATACACACACACAAACACACGCGCGCGCGTGTATGTGCGTGTGTGCGTGTGTGTATGATTTCTTAAATATTCCATCTAAATGTCAACAAAAACGCGGTGAATCTTGATGATTTCCATTCCATTATGTGTGCCTCTTAATGGCATGGCCTAATTCTAGTGTTGGATTTGCATTCATGAACCGCGGCGTTGTGAACATTTATTTATTTATTTATTCTTTATTGCATTCCTTAATCTAAAAGAATACAAAGGGACTTAATGCCTTTAAGCATTCTCTACCAGTCAACCCATGGAGTGGTGAGAACATCAAATTATTATCATTATGATGTATGAAAGCTGACTCACTGCTAGTAAGGCAATATATATTGAAGTTTAGGAGAAGGCTATTAAAATCATTGCTGACATTAATTTTGATAAAAAATATTTTCTCATTTTAAATTTCAGATTTTTATTATCCAAAAAATTTATATATTAGTAAATTTCACTGAAACCGTGCAAATGATCTTGGCCAGCATATGGATAATATTCTCGTTATTGTTAGTGACAATAATTCAAGGTAAAACCATAGCGAGATATATAGTTCGTAATGTAAGTATTCTAAAATTTTATATTATAATCAACAATAATAAGACAAACAACATAGCATTAAATAGTAGTGTTATACGTTGTAAATATTTAGCTTTTACTTTGTTTTTTGAGTCCTCCCCTAGAGTTCTCTAAACCGTATATGAATCTTTATTTCGCATCATTTCACTATAAAAAGTCAAGTTTCGATAGAAATCACAAATTGGTTTGTAATGCGACAAAAATTAATCACTCGTGACATGATGTTCTAGTCGAGCGTTATTGTTTACTTCAGCAACACATTATTTACCACTCCTTTAAAAGACTCACTACAAACGAAGGCGTGGAGGCGTGACAAAAAGCTTCTATAGTGCCATCGGAAATGCAGTTAACGAGTGTTCATAGTTTTCAATACATCTCTTAAACATGTTAAATGGCTGGTTTTCGGAGAATTTTAACAAATTTGTGTAAAATAGTATAAAAAATGCATTACTAATTTATTTTTAACTTTAATAGATAGCGGACCTTAATTAATAGCTGCAATTTAATGTTAAACTATTAAGGGAGGTGATATTGCAGATTATGTTTAAACTTTATATTTGGGAACTTACTTTTAAGATTAGCCCTGCAAACAAGACTAAGAACAAAAACTCTAAAGCCTTATATATCTGTATCAGATTATAACCTCATAATTATTTTCTTTTAATATATCCAGAATCTTGTTGGTGTATTTAAATGCAGTCCAAAATACGGACCTCCAGATCCCGAAGATCGATTACGAAGGCGGAAATTTGATGTTGCCTTATTGCACCACCAGTGCGTGCACGATTGCATTATTGTTGATGTAAGTTATTGTTCTTTGATAACGGTTGTAATATCTTTTTAATTATCGTTAAAAGTGATTGTATAGTTTAATAAAACAGAGGAACAGTAAGGTCGTGGGTTCGAATTAAACATTTGGCTACTGTTTTGTGCCGCCTATTTGAATGTTAAACCCGATTTTTACGAAATAAAATTGATTATATTTCGTATCCATGCATGCCATCCGTAATATCTTATTGCGGTCTTAGCCCTCCTAACTATGTACTATTTTCTAATATTAATGTTACTTCAATTGAATACGGTGTACACATCTATTGTTCAATTGTAAATAACGTCACAAAAGGAACGTATAATACTCTCTTCATGATTATGTGACTTCATGGTTATGTGACTCCCTTCATGATTATGTGAGTTGGTCCGACAATGGCAGCAGTAATCACACTTTTTAATCATAGTATTAATTGTTATAAAAATGTAATGCGTCCTACATCACACAAACCAAACAAAAATAATTAAAATCAAGTTTATAATATTAATAATATTTATACGTATGATATTATTATTTAAAAGAACACTTTAAAAGGTTTACATGCCGAATTGGCGATCATAATAAATTCACTTTGGTGAATCAGCAAGGCTATACAAACGATCATTAAAAAAAACAATGATGTAAAAGGAAATATTATGTATTGTACTTATACATGCCCCTGTTTAACTTTTATAATGTTGAATTTTTAACTCGTAGTAGAGCATACAAAATCCAAAATTATTTAAACCTCAATTAATAACCAAGATATGTAATTTATGTCAACATAATATTGCTAAACATTCGTTTCAATCGAATGAACAATTTAGTACTTTAACGTTATAATATATCCATCCATCCATATACAGCCTATAAAAATACCCTACTGAACATTGTACTCCCCCATAGATTGACACATAGGGGGAATTTCGCCACAGTTGCCACGCTTGGCAGGCGGTTGGCATTTACCGTGTAGTGGCGGTGTAAGAATATTCACCATCCCGTTTCCTTTCGTGGATATCGTAATCAGTGGAAACTGAAACAGGAGATAGGCAGCAGAACCTTGAATGTAACAAATGAAAATAATTATAATATACGGTTTCACCTTTTTTGTATTACATCATGTGGTATGATTATGTAAGAAAAAATCAGAGAGTAAAATAATCTGTATTAGAGGGGTTAAAATTATGAAGTTTTATTAATATAATAATTACTTTTCGAAGATAAATAATAATCACGCTTAGAGATAGCAAGCTTAGCAAGAGATCGTTGTATAGGCAAAGAAATTGAAAAAAAAAGAATTAATTACGGCGGCTAGAGCTTATAACTGAGTTGGTTAATTAAATTCGTTGATCTTCGCTCAGACCTGTGACGAAGCTTAACAACGCTTTGATACTACTACTTCCTCGTTAACATTGTAATTTAAATTTGCAGCTTTATTTTTAGACATAAAAAATGATATTCTGCCCACATAAAATTTTAATAGCCTAATTATTTCATCAAACAAAGTTTAAAGACAGAAGGTTATGTAATAGAACAACAAACAACTGCCAATTGTTTTGTTTTTTTTTTTAAACTGAAGTTCAACGTGAATTTACTGTCCACCGGATGGTACGTAGCTAATGCAGTCGATAGGGACCTGCATACAGTTTTAAACAAAGAAGCTAATAAAGGGTGTTTTTTTAAGCCCGATAGAACTTGAAATTGTAAAAAATAACACAAAAAATTAAATTGTAATCAAAATTTTTTTTTTATTCGAAAGATCAATACGTGACATTAACATTTGAAAATGATTTCGGGCATATGGGCACCGCGGCTGTTCTTGACGAAGCGCATTCTGCACGTCCAATTTTGGGCCACTTTTTCGAGCACTGCTGGCCGTATGTCACGAATAACACGAACAATGCTGGCCTCCAAGGCGTCAATTGTTGCTGGTTTATCAGCATAAACCAGTGACTTTACGTAGCCCCACAGGAAATAATCGAGAGGTGTCAAATCGCACGACCTTGGAGGCCAATTGACAGGTCCATTTCTCGAAATCAACTTATCGCCAAATTTTGATTTCAATAAGTCGATGGTTGCGTTCGCCGTATGGCACGTAGCGCCATCCTGTTGAAACCACATCTCCTCCGGATCAATGTCATCCATATTTTCAAACAAAAAATCATTGATCATGGTACGGTAACGATCTCCATTGACCGTAACGCGAGCTCCGGCCTCATTTTTGAAGAAATAAGGTCCGATGATGCCACCAGCGTGAAAACCGCACCAAACGGTGCATTTTTCTGGATGTAATGGAGTCTGTAGGGTCTCTTGTGGATTGGTCTCGCTCCATATGCGGCAATTTTGCTTATTAACAAACCCGTTAAGCCAAAAATGCGCCTCATCGCTGAACACAATTTTGCGATAAAACAACGGGTCAGTTGCCAACTGCTCTAGAGCCCAATCGGCGAAAGAACGACGCATATAATGGTCTCGTGGCTTCAATTCCTGCACCAGCTGGATCTTATACGGGTGTAGGCCGAGATCTTTGCGCAAAATTTTCCACGTAGTGGACGGACAGAGCCCCAATTCCTGCGACCGACGACGAATCGATAAATTTGGATCTTCTTCCACACTTTCGTTTACAGCGGCGATATTCTCTTCAGTACGCACATTCCTTCGACGTGTTGGTGTTATTGCATCCTCTAGAGAGTATGTGGTACGAAATCTATCCACAGTTCGACGAATGGCTTGTTCAGATGGACGATTATGTACGCCATAAAAATGACGAAGTCGTCTATAAGTTGCGCGAATCGACGACTGATTTTCAAAGTAAATTTGGATAATTTCGTAGCGTTGTTCAAGCGTGAGTCTATTCACGATGATTTGTCAGAGTATACTGAAACGATAAAAAAAAATATTTCATCAAAATTTAATTTTTTGTGTTACTTTTTACAATTTAAAGTTCTATCTAGCTTAAAAAAACACCCCTTATTTACAAACATGTTGTCTTCTCTGAGCTAAGATAAAATGCCGCACAGCCTATAAATATTATTACAATTATTGTAGTGATACGTTTACTTTTAAGCAATAAAACGATTTCATTTTTTTTAATCAAAATACATGTTTTTAACCCGTGGCACTAAGACCGCTGAGCTAGAAGGGGCGCGTTCGCGTAGTATTAAATATTAAAAGCCGGAAACCTGAATTTGTTCCTCGCTAAAATTCTAATAAAAAATAATCATGAACTGCCTGTTAATTTCATCAAATAAATGTTGTTAGGGAGATATGAAGTCAGTCGACCTATACTATAGAAGTTTATATATAATTGTTGTCGAAACGTGAGCTGTAAGTTGTCGAGGAAAATGTTCTTCAGTAGCGGCCAGTACTATTAAGTAGTGCTAGTAATCATGGCATCGCTTTGGCGCACTTCGCCAGAATAATGTTTGGCGACGGCAGGTGTAGAGATTAACACGACATCTGTGTATTAGCATCTTGCGACTTATATTTGATTAACGCAGCGACGCATTGTTAGGAACGTACGTCTCAAAAATATATATTGGATAAAATACTATAAAATACTTCTTACTATTTATTTTCTGTAGGTATATAATAAAAGTAAAGTTTAATTCCATCATAAAAAATACACTATACAAATACAAAGTTATTTTGTTCCTATTTTAAAAAAAATATTTAGTTATAAGCTCAGATGCAGTTTTATTGTCTAAAGGCAATATGAGAATTTTTTTGTTTGCTATACAATAACACAATAACAATACATGCAAATTACAATGCAATATTGACGATATTATATATATGATTGAATAGACTTTCAAACTAAAATTCGAATAGGAAATTTTCAAATAATTCTGTGTAGGTAAATTGTATTCTTTCTTTTATTTTATTTGTGCAAACCTCAATGGACCACGCCCGAAGTTGGAAATGATGGAAAAATATATTGTTTTATTCAATGGTGCGATAGTGCGAACTGAGGCAGAAGATGACCAGCAGCATCATTCTGATAACAGCAAAACAACAATAAAAACCCTGCGGTCGCTAACCCGCTTGCCAAGCGTGGCAACTATGGCAATATACCCTCCATGACGAAAATTACAAAAAGACGGCCCCGGTCCCCGGTGGCCCCTCTATTCCTGGCTACGGTGGTGACTACGGTAACGGCGGAGCAGGGGTGCTAAGAATCTCCGGTGGAGGATCGGTGCCCACCTAAGACGACTCGACCTGGCAACATATAAGGCACGCACTCTGAGGAGATCCTGGAGCTGGAAGACGGGTACTTGAAGTCTTCCAAAAGCTATTTAATTCCGTCCTCCTTGGTGGCCATACTCCGGAGGCGTGGAGAAAAAGTGCTCTTGTTCTTCAAGAAAGGCGACATCGCTCTTTTGAAGAACTACAGACCGATTTCCCTTCTGAGCCGCGTCTACGTGCTGTTTTCGAGAGTCATTGCGAATCGTCTCGCGCGCAGACTTGACGACTTCCAGCCTCTCGAACAAGCCGGTTTCCGAAAAGGCTTTAGTACCATAGACCACATACACATCCTTCTGCAAATTGTACAGAAGACAGAGGAATATAATCTGCCACTTTGCCTTGCGTATGTGGACTATGAGAAAGCCTTTGATTCCGTCGAAATTTGGGCGGTGCTGCAGTCCCTTCAGCGGTGCCAAGTTGACTGTCGGTATATCGAAGTACTGAAGTGTTTGTTCAGTAGAGCTACGATGGCTATCTGAGTACATAACCAGAGTACGAAACCTATCCAATTGCCGAGAGGTGTAAGACAGGGTGACGTTATATGCCCGAAACTCTTCACCGCTGCATTATAAGACGTTTTCAAGCTACTGGACTGGAAAGGATACGGTATTAACAGCAATGGCGAGTACATCACTCACCTTCGATTTGCCGACGATATAGTGCTTATGGCAGAATCGCTGGAGGACCTAAACACTATGCTCAATGACCTCAATAGTGTCTCCCAACGGATAGGTCTTAAGATGAACATGGAGAAAACAAAAATCATGTTTAACGTCCATGTCACACCTATGCCGGTATTTGTTGGGAGCACTAAGCTCGAAGTTGTTAACGAGTATGTTTACCTGGGACAAATAGTCCGACAAGGTAAGTCCAATTTCGACCGAGTGGTCAATCGACGGATTCAACTCGGCTGGGCAGCGTTCGGGAAACTACGACACATCTTCTCGTTAGACATACCTCAAAACCTGAAAACGAAATTGTACAACCTGTGCGTGTTGCCAGTGATGTCTTACGGATCTGAGACGTGGTCCTTCACTGCTGGCCGTATGAGGAAGCTCAAGGTCGCTCAGCGAGCTATAGAGAGGGCTATGCTCGGGGTGTCTCTGCGTGATAAACTTAGAAATGAGGATATCAGCAGTAGAACCAGAGTTACCGACATAGCCCAACGGATTAGTAAGCTGTAGTGGCAATGATCGGGCCACATAGCTCGAAGAACCGACAACCGATGGGGAAGACAGGTTCTCGAGTGGCAGCCTCGTACTAGTAGGCAAGTGTAGGGCGACCACCCACTAGATGGAGTGACGACCTGGTGAGACATGCAGAAAGTCGATGGATGCAGGTGGCTCAGGAACGGTCCTGCACGGGCTTTGTGGCATTCCTTGGGGGAGGCCTATGTTCAGCAGAGGACTTGTGAAGGGCTTTAATGATGAGATAGTGCGATTGTATTACTGATGGGAATCTTAGTTGGCTTCGTTTTGTTGTTTAACGTTTAGTTTCTTTTTATTACATGAAATGTATTTAATAGAATCTGGTGTTACTTTGTGGAAGTCCGTTATATTAAATACGTTAAAAATTAATTAGCTAAGACCCACGTAAAAACTAATTAGACTTTTAATAAAAAGTAAAAGCCAACTTTAAAAAACTAAGAACATGAAAATAAACTATGCATAATAAGACGTAGTGTAATAATAATGTCCTCCAGACCGAATTTCTGTCGCGGTGACCAGTCTCAACAGAGACTAGCCACCGGCGCAGGACAGGATTATAGTGCACTATCTATTCCCTCACTTTCGCGGCACATCTGCATTGTGATTCTTAATCGAGGGTAGATGTAGGTGTGTATGGGACGCAATTGAATAGAATAAAAACATTTATTTTCAACATAGATTACAAGAATACTCATTGAAATCATTTAAGTTACACCACTGGTTCGGAAAAAACTCTGTCCTGGAAAAAGCATCAAGATCCACTTACCATCAGGTGGACTGTGAGCATATTCGTTAAACTTTTCTATAAAAAAAACCGGTCAAGTGCGAGTCGGACTCGCGCACCGAGGGTTTCAAACAAATCCGTAGGTATATAAGTTAAAAATTATTCAAAATATTTTTATTATAATATGATGTGACTAAAAATGTATGCTTTTCGCAATTTTTCCTTTATCTGTGCTAAAATACGTTGGTTCGTACCAAATTTTAAGATTCTGAGTTCACGGGAAGTACCCTGTAGGTTTTGATTCCCTTGCGAATGTCGAAAATTTGCGGCATAAACGGCTTTGTCGTTTGATTGCGTTGTCTTAGAAGTTTGATTTTTTTACAGCTCCAAGGGACAGTAGACTTGAGTATTTTATATGAATTTCAGCTTGATACCTCCACGTGTTCCTGAGAAAAAGGGTCTTGACAGACAGACAGACGGACAACAAAGTGATCCTATAAGGGTTCTGTTTTTTCCTTTTGAGGTACGGAACCCTATAAAGAACATAATATACTCATATTTTTTGGAGTCGTTTAAAAATAAAGTGTTTTATGTATCTCATTTGAAAAGCACCCCCCGCCCCCCTTAATTGTGAGCACTATCACCGTCACCACTAACTCCAACACCTCTGCTCTAGGGAAGACATGCTCCTATTGAGACCGTTCTATTTTTTTTATAGGATAGGGTGACAAACGAGCACACAGTCCACCTGATGGTAAGTGGCTACTGTGACCCATAGTCATCTACATCTATCATCAATAAAGACTCAAGATGCAGATGCGTTGCCACCCGTGAGCATTAAGATGGAATGCCTCTTTGCCAGTAATAAGGGTCTCCGGTTCTCTACACTCACCATACGAAACACAGCAGCGTTAAGCTGCTATTTTACGCTGGTATTCTGTGAGAGCGCGGTCCTTCCCCGGTCGAGCCGACCCATTCGTGCTACAACTATACTACTAATATAGCCGCAGCATGGCTCTACCACGTGAAAAAATATATACATTTTATGCTTCCAAATGAGGCAACCTCGAAAAAAAAATCATACAGTTCGCGTTATAAAGCGTTCCACACAAAGAAAGAAAGTATTATATAATATTAAGCTTGTAAGCTTCGTATTTTACAACGCAGTTTGATAAAAAGGTTTAATATCTAATATATAAAATTCTCGTGTCACGGTGTTTGTTACCAAACTCCTCCAAAACGGCTGAACCGATTTGTATAAAATTTTGTGTGCATATCGGGTAGGTCTGAGAATCGGCCAACAACTATTTTTCAAACCCCTAAATGATAAGGGCCCACCCTAACCACCTAGCATAGAAAAATACATAAAACTTCAAATTTTTTCCCGTTTTTTCATCACGATTTTTAAAATTAAAAAATATTTCCTAGAAATAATGTATATGGCAAAACAACGTTTGCCCGGTCAGTTAGTATACTTCTAATCATATCAATCTAAAACAACCATATCTATTCACTTGAGGCAAAATATTTCACTCTATCGTACGCGTTAAATATTGGAAATTTAATAACGCCTAAAATGTGAACTAATCGAAAGTAACTTATTCTCGCTCAAATTTGTGTATATATGTTCGGTATATAAATATAAAGATAACAATATAAATATAAATGTTGCAGAAAATTACTTCAAAATTATTATGAGGAATAAACTATTTGTTACCCTAATGAAATGGTTAACTTCGCTTATTAAAAAGTTAATGTTTTATAAACTGAATTTGAAATAGAGCGCTTGCAAAGTAGATGAATATATTATGTTGACAAAAAATACTTTGTTCAATGTTCACTTCTCACTTGTGTAGAGTTGAGTGAGATTATGCCTTCAGGCACTCTCGCGTGATGTATTTCGCATGTTGTTTTGAAAAGGCAGGCGAGAGAAATGAAGCCAAATAGTACAAAACTTGGCTATTACTTTTAGTGCATATAATTAAGTTCTTTCCAATAGGATAATATACGACAGGACTGACACCATCCTTGTCATCACTAGAGTCCATCACAAGTACACTGCTGAACATAGGCTTCCCCCAAGGAAAGCCACAAACCACGGACCCAAACCACCTGCATCCATCGACTAGACTGACAAGTGCAGCAGTAAGCTTAATTTATACTCTATGCATATAAATAAATTGAAGCGTCTATCTGTAATATCGAAATAACTGCGTTATATTGAGCTGAGAGTGTTATTTGCATACAAATAACATGAGTCTATCCGGGCTAATCTTCGGAATTGCTGAATCGATTGTAATATAACTCAACGAACAGGTAAGATCGGAGCTAGGAGTGATCTAGACTATATTTTATGTTTAGAGATATTTGTTTGAAGAAAATGAAAATTTTATAACTTAAAAATTCTTTGTTTGTTTTAAATCTAAATAACACCACATTAATAGATCCTATTCCGGCGAATCCAGGGCGGGTCTCTAGTAATTTTTTTTTTGGTTTAAAGAGTGTCAAGGATTTATTGCTTACTGATATGTCTGTGTCTATCACAAATTGTTTTATCACAATCTAAGTAAAATATTTCCTTTTGTTAAACTGTTGTGTTTAAAAAGAACAGAATCACGTGTTTTTAAATCCATCACTAAAATGCATTCAAAAAAGGTGCGAAGCTAAAATGACTATCAAAAGCTTTAAATCAATTTCATTGAAAGGCTGTTATGAAACGGGAAATTCAAGATACATTCCATTTGCATGAATATTCAGATGACACGTCGGCCGCTAACAACACAACACTCGTGTCAAAAGTCGAGTGAAGCACAAATAGTCGGCGGTGAGCTCTTTACGGTATCAATAGAGAAATTGAAACCGTTTTGTTTTCGCTTGGGTGTTTCGGAATGTATGTTGTTTTGTAAAGGATAAAGTAAACGTTAAATAGTAATTCGTAGCACTATAAATGTTCGATATGGGTCATGTAAATTGAAATAAATGGCTTTTATTATATAGACATAAATAATAATTTATAAAATTTTTGCCTTTCTGTTTGGACTTATATTTTTTTTTTACTTATTATAAGCCAGTGCTTGACCACAATCCCACCTGGTGGTAGATGGTAAATCGCACTGTCTTAGCGTAACAAAAGCCTATTCACTTTTGCCTTGAAGACTCCCAGATTGTATTCGGACGGAAAGATAGACACCGGCAAATTATTCCACTCTTTTGCTGTACGCATTACAAAAGACGAAACAAACCTTTTGGTTCCAATGCGTGAAATATCGACAACAAAGGGTTGAAGACCCGCCGACCGCCTGGTGGTCCGATGGTGGAAAGGCGAGGGTGGAATTAAATGTATCCTATAGAATACCGAGAGACTGGCTACTCTGCGCCTGTACTCGAGGCTGACAAGATTGGTTCCCACCAAATCAAGGTCACCAAGAAGCCTCTTAGCACGTCTCTCCACTGAGACTAGCGCTGCCAGGGGGCATTTTGCAGCACCTGCCCATATGTGACAGCAGTACTCCATGCACGACCGGACTTGCGTTTTATATAAGGTAAGAAGCTGCCCCGGCGTGAATTATCGCCGCAATCTTGTAAGGACACCAAGTTTCCTTGCGGCTGCTTTGGCTCTGGACTCAATGAACCGCCCATAGTAGAGGTTCGGAGAAAATTCAACCCCTAACTACTGAAGGCGGTCAGTGTACTCCAAGAATACATTCCGGAAAGTAGGAGCTAAGGTGAGCGGGCTTCTTTTAGCAGTGAAAAGACACGCTTGTGTTTTGGAGGCGTTAAATTTCACGAGATTGGCATCGCCCCATTCAGAGACTGCCTGTAGTGTGAGATTCACACGCTCAACCATAGCCTCTCCTTCTGACTGGCTTTGATCCCGACTGGCCCGGGAACTTGGCTGGTATCTCTCCACAACTGTGGTGTCGTCTGCATGATGAGATCGTTTATATGCAGCAGGAAGAGAACGAATCTCTGAGGAACACCGGCGTTAGTCGCCACAGTCCAATAAGTCCGCTTTCTCCTTAGGTGCATACGCCCGTCGGCCATCTGGTTTTACCAGCGGAGGCAGTGTAGACTGACAGAAGTTTGTCGGCCGCTTTGGCGGGAGACCGAAAAGCTCTACTGCCAGATGGTTTCACAGAGAACTTTGTACCGATGCGTTTAATGCAGTCGAAACTGGCTTCCCGTAATGCCTTTTTGCAAGACTTGGATGCTTTGTTAAAGCCTCTCTTCTTAAGGCTTACATCCGGAGCTTTGCGGTCTCGAGCATCGACCCGGGATAAGTACGTCATATGCTTGTGCTTTTCAGCACGAGCGCACTCGGCGTTGAACCATGGGCGAACTTTACCACCAATGGGCACGTCAGCAAAGGGGATGAAATACTCCATCGCTTGACGTATCACATCGGTTATGGCATCCGCGCAGCTCGACGGGTCTTCAGACGAGAAGCCGACTTGTCACCAAGGATAAGATGCAAAGAAATGCCGCATCTCATCCCAATCTGCTGATTTGTATCGCCACACTCGTTGCACACCGTGGAAATCGTAGTTAGGTGGGGAATATAACGACACAGATTTCACTAGACAGTGGTCAGAAGTTCCCAAGGGTGAGGTAACCTGAATATTGTACCTGTCTGGATCGGTCGTCAGCAGAAGGTCGAGGCAGTTGGCTGTGTCCCCATCCACATCAGATACCCCAGTCGCTTGTTGTACCAGCTGCGAGGGCCCAAGCAACAAGGCAAAAATTCCACGCTTCTCTCCCATCTTTGCAATCCATCTTTAGAAGCTGAACCAATTGTGATGAAAGCTTACGAACATATAGAGAACAATATCAAGAGAAATCTAAGACATGCTTAATCCAAAAATTATAGTAATTGATCGCACTTTAAAGTTAGACATGGATCCTAGATGGAATGGGCAATAAATATATTCTGTCTCAACCTACATTCCAAATTTTAAGACTACATTATTACCATTAATATACGTTAAAATAAGATTAAAGTGTCTGACTAGCTTCTATTAAGCTCAGGAACTATTATAACCTAAAAAATAACTTTTAAAATGTTTGTCTGTCTGTTTGGTATTCTCTTCAGAAAAGCTGAACCGATTGTGGTGAAAGCTTATGAACATATAGAGACCAATGGCAGGAAAGATCTAAGTGATATATTATCCAAAGAACCGATTGTGGTGAAAGCTTACGAACGTATACAGACCAATGGCAGGAAAGATCTAAGTCATATATTATCCAAAAATCATGAAGAGTTTATAGAAGAAATGAATTTAAAACCAAAGAGTTTTATTATCTTAAATCCAAGCAATGCCACATTAATAGATCTCACGGTCGCTAGTTGTAAATAAATTTTACGTTGTAGAGCCATGCTACTACAGCTATATTATAAAAAAAAAATATAATCACTTCGTTTAAGAGGCGGGACTTCTTTAGACTTCTCTCACAAAATACGAGAGTGAAACGACAGAATAATGCTGTTTCGTGTAGTGTGTGTTGTGAACTGGAGACCCATTTTAAAGGCATTTCACTTAGTCCTCAGGGGTGACAACGTATCTGAATTTTGATTATTAATCGAGGATAGATGTAATGTCTATGGGCCGCAGCATCCCTTTACTGTAAGGTGATCTGTATGTTAGTTGTCATTCTTAATCTATAAAAAAATTGGTAAAAGTTAACTCTTGCTGGGGCGATCTTGGTTGCAGCATCAAAATATTATCTCACCAATCATCTATAAAATAAATGTATCATAAATATCAAATCAAAAGAAAAATATCAAATCATAAATATAATATTAAAGCATGAATATTACGAGATCTAGAAATCACCCGTGCGAAGCCGGGGCGGTTCGCTAGTACTAAATAAATATCATAAGACAGTTTAGTGACTATAATATTATTTATAATTTATTTATTATGTTTGAAACTAATGATTTCTTATATTTACGCGAACACATTTAAATAAAACTAATTTACGGATTTTATCGCCTACTCGTATATTAACTTATTTTATATTTCCGACGTTTCGAGCACCAGCCAGCTGTCTGTCTGTCTGTCTGTCCGGGCTAATATTTGGAATGACTGAAACAACTATAATGAAACTTCACGTACAGATAGAGAGCAATACCAAGTGGGATTTAGGCTATATTTTATTCAAAGTTTTATTTTTGAAAATAAAACACGAAAATTGATAAAATGAAAAGTCTTTTATTATCTTCAATCTAAATAACGGCACATTGATGATCCCATCCAAGCAAAGTCGGGGTAGGTCGCTAGTTAGTTATAATACCACTAATCTTACTTTAGAGTAAACACACCAAAGTAGTCTTAGTAAACTAGTTTAGAGAGCATACGAACAAATTAGCTTGGCCGCAGTATTGCGCGTAATAAGTTGATTCACGCGCACCGCCAGCAACCGCGGGCCTCACCGCCGCTCAGTTCTTTAATCTGGTACACACAGCTTCACCTCCTGGAGGATAGCAGAGTTATTTACCTTACTCTGTAGTATCTTAAATAAGTATGTGGCAAGCGACACTTCCCTTCTTACTTCCATTTTACTACAAACTACCACACCGAGGACAATACAGCAGGATAAAACCGATAGCCCGGATACACAGTCGAATAAACACAGCATAAAAATCAAGCCAACATATTTTGAATAATTTTTAGCATTGCTTATTAATAATTATCTTTATTTGGAGCCCAAAATCATAGCAATGTTCATAGCCCAAAATCAAGCGTATAGATTCTTACAAGGCGTTAATGTTGGTGAATCCATTCCATCCGATTGTCGTAAGACAAATCGGATATTTCATTACGATAGCTTACCGACTCTGTGATGTGGTCTCGAAACTTCAAATTGTTTACGATGCGAACACCTAGATCTTTGACCTCCATGACACGCTGTAGCGGCTCTCCGTACTAATGATGACGTAGCACGCGTGCTCGTCTAAATAACAATGGAGCGTTTGCTCACGTTAAAATAAAGTTTGTTTTCCCAGCTCCACTTCAAACCCTATTTATATCTTGCTGCAGTCAAGCATAGTTCGAAGTGCCTCCTACTTCGAGAAAAATTATAAAGTTTTTAGTAAATAAAAAGCACGGTAATCATTTATCATCTCCAGTAGTCGTTTATTATTACAAAAATATGCAAGCTGGCGCAACTTCCATAGTAAATAACAAAAATACAAAATTGGTGCTAAATTTAATAATGTCTATCTCTATCCTGCTTATTCTTATACAAATATTTTTCTGGTCTCTTCATTACGTAATAGTTGTCAATGATATTGTCAAACCAAACAGGTACATAGTACATAACTACACAAATACAAGTAAGTAAGGGATCGTTATAACGAAGTGAATAAGGAGATACTGAGATGTATAGTTTTTTAATAAGTCAAAATAGCATATTTGATTCTGTGCAATTTTACTTAAAAACCAGATGAGCTATATTGCGCCCTAGTTTACAGCGGAAGGAGATAAAAACGAGAACGCCGCTATTCACATAGCCTTCCTTAGGCATCTGGAATTCAGAGCATACATATTGAATGAATGTTTTTTGGATAGCTTAGATTTTATTATTGTATATTTTAAATCGAAGATTCCATACTTGACACGATTATTTAAGATGGCTTCGAACTAGTGAACAAAATTAAATTTTCATCGATGGAATTTGTAAAAGGATCTAATGATAAAACCAAGGCTTGAGACGTAATTATATGCCTTTAATATGATATTTTCGAGATGTTGACCAAATAAGATTTTAGTATCAATAGTAACGTCAAGGTCTCTTATTTTATTAAATTTGGTAAAATTTAATATATTGCACTTCCGACTGAAACATATAGAATTTTTCTTTAGATATTTATACAACTTCATATAAAAGAAAATTAATATTGTCTTCTCTTTATTACAGGAAAAGTTGGATTGCAATCATTTGCCGTTGATGTTTAAAAACAAGGCGAGACTGGAATCAATATCTGATACGTCTCTTACAAATATATTTGAAGCTGGGCCTTCCACAATAAAGACCTCTGCTGTTTTGGATATTACACAAATGCATAACAATTAACTTAGTAAGTTTGAAGTCATTATTTGCTGATTTGAATACGGAGAAATCCATTAAAATATTTGTATTCAAAAAAAAAACAGAATAAGAAATGGCAATATTCTTGTTTACGGTATGAAAAAGCTTCTTAAAAATTGAAGTTTTGTGCAGGAGTAATCGGACGTTTTCGTCATACTTTCATTCTTAATAATACTCTTAGGGAATAGACGCTTAGAAGAAATACAACTTTAATTTTTTGCCATTTTATGTTGTTTGGATTTATAACAATAAAAATTTTTTCTTAATATTGACATTTGAAACAGTTACAGACAAGGACATACATTTCAAATTTTTTTAGACGTATAAGGATTCATTACTTAAAACTTTGGTAGAAATCAAAACATAATCACAAAATATTATTATGATGTGTGTATGTTAAACTTAATATATCTTTTCGATACATAATGTTTTAGTTTAAATTTTGTTAAGCTTTTTTTTATGTAAATGGTAATTAAAGTTGGTATGGATTCCAATAAAAAATAAATCACTTAAAAACGAGCATAATTATTTCTATTTGTGGTGATCCTTATTGATAGTTATCATTAAAAACCAATCTAGCAATTTCAAATATAAAGTTCAACTTCTCAATTCAATAATTTTTCTTTATTTTTTTTTAAATATTGCAGAATTTCAAATGATATTGTCAAATGAATGTAGACCTTATATTTTTCACAACTAAGTAACAAATGACGAAGCGTATTTTGAACCTGATTTTATTTGCTATTTTTATGATAGTAGTTAAATTTTAATTGAATATGTAAATTTAGCCCACACTGACTAGTTTTATTCTTTTTTATGAGACAGTTCACTACTGGATATAGGCAAATAAGAACTTGGCAGGTGGACTATTGATTGAAGTACTAGATGTCTCGCACCTTTGACACTGCTCGCCGTCGTCAGAGCATTTAACATATGACTTAGATGGTGATAATACTTAGTCAGGTCATAAGTTCTGTCAATAACATTTTATAAAATTAATGCTACATTTTTTGATAATTATATATGAAATGAAAGGTAATTTAATTAAGATAACAATTTTTGAGATTCCAAATTCGGATGACGTTTAGTCGTTCTGGTGACGTTGAACCCTCGGAATACGCTTGCTGGCTTCTTAACTGCTGTGGGCATACACCTTATCATTTTGTTTATTATAACTTTCTTCGATGTTAAAATTTTTTCATCCAAAAACAAAATTTCGCGGCATTTTTTCCCGCGTACCGCCGTAACAAAGCGCGGGATCTATCCAGCCTAATTTTTTTTTCAAATGCTCGTTTAATAAATGTCCGGTCTTCTTACAATAAGCTCATAGTCCTAGGTCTTCATTGATCACTCATCTGAAGAGCTAAGATTGTTTTTTTACGAACAGGACTCCGTTGGATATGCGCCTTCACTGCTTTGATGATCGCGGGTGTCCTAACTGTACGAGGTCGTTTGGTCCTCTTACGACCTTCGCCGCTTGAATTTTTAGTGAATCGTTTGATAGTGCAATAAATTAATCGTAGGGTTATTTTAAATTTTTGTAGAAAACTCTTTTGGCGCGTAACCACGGCGGTGCAACGCGATAACCGCTACTCTATCTTCTTTCTCGACCACTCCATATTTGAAAATGAATGAAAATTAATGTCTTTTTTATTTTCCGCAAGCGCAATATTTTTAAAATTGGTGAAGTCCATCTAGCCAGTATTCAATTTTTTTTTAAAAAATAAGGTTTTGACAGAACTTACGACCCGACTAAGTATATACGACCGTCTATCGGAATGAATCATGAATTTTTTATGGCATTTCGTATAGTTTCTTTTCTTACTCTTTCGACATTCACGGTACAAAATGCGGTGGTTGATTCTCGTACACCATCACCACACATCTGATTCAGTTATAAGAAATTATACGAGTAACTGTTATTAGCAGGAATAAATTTTAAAGAGAATTTTTCATGAGCTGTTAGTAATTGTTATCTAAAAATGTTCGAATGAGTTTGAGCTACCATAGATTTATTCTACGTTATAATGGCAAACTTAGTGGTTGGACAATCATCGCGAGTTCTCGTTTTGAATCCGAGACGGACTCTACATTTATTGTGAGACACAAACATTGTTATGTACATAGGTGCGATGTGATTAACTCCGATCATTCGTAGAGGTGTTCCACCAGTAACATGAAAATTAGCACAAAAGCAAGTTAGGACGAGGCCACACGATGCGTTGGCGTTGCTTTGCGTCGTTCTACATATAAATTACAGTGACATATTAACCGGTTCGTTGCGACGTCGCGGCGAAACAACGCACGCACAACGGACAAGTGGACCAGAGAGACGAAGCGGCGAGGAATTATGCAGTGCACGTTGGAGCTGCATCTCAATGTTTGATATTAAGTTCGTAACGTTTGTTTTGGCGTTATAGCAACAACAGAGCAACGTGCTTACTTCACTCTGTCGTCATTTAAGGATTGATACACCCAACACAAAAGAGTCTCGACGTTGTGACGTTGTAATAAACGGCGTCACGTTGCGTGTAGCCGCATGACATTCAATGTGCTGAAGTCATAGCGGTGCGACGACGCGACGTAGCAGTAAAGCCCGTTCACACTTTGTGCGTTTACTTCTGTGATTAGGTTGGTAGCTATTATCTAAGATGTTTTGAAAAGTTTAGATACGTCATACTTACTCTAAAATGGCAATACGAAAGTCAGGTAATTGCCCGACTCGCATTCAGTCGAGCACGCTCTCGCGTCACGGCTATACCTTCGCTACAGCGCGTAAATCTTCTAGTTATTCGTGGCAAAAATACTGCTCGTATTGAAGAAGCGATCGAGCGGAACTAGGGCTTCAAAGTCTTCAGCGTACCTCAAGGCTCTCATCTTGGCCCCCTTTTCTACAACGCATATAAATTTGATATACATAAATATATAAGTAACTGCCATCACTTACTGTACGTCGATGATAAGAAAATATTTCTCAGTGTTCGTACTATTGAAGACTGCGAATCTATTCAAAAAGATCTTGCCTCTTTATATAACTTTTACGTAGCCAACGGCAAAAATGTAAGTATATCTAAATGTCAGTGTATATCTTTCACCAGAAAACTGAATCCAATAATATTTCTCTATAATTTTAATGGAATTTTAATTAAGAGGGTCACAGTTGTTCGAGATTCAGGCGTACTCTTTGATGCCGGCATGACCATGCGAGATCATATCAATAGTATATGTAGTAAATCTTTTCGTAATCTTGGATTTGTCATGCGCACATGTCTTCCATTTACGGAATTACTAAGTCTTAAAATAGTAAATTTTTCGTATGTAAGATCCACTATTGAGTATGCATGCCAGGTTTGGTCACGGTTTTTTAAAATTTACATTAACAATATTGAAAGAATTCAACGTAAATTTATTTCACACCTGAACTATAAATTTAAACATAATAGCTCATCATATTTAGATGACTGCCGACACTATAACCTTCTTACGCTTGAAGAAAGACGAAAACTGTTAGATATGGGATTTCTATACGGTATTGACTGTCCGGATTTACTGAATACTGTCACGTTTAATGTACAAATAAAACGTACTAGAATCACCAAGAAAACTATGTTTAGTATTCCTCGTCACACCACACTTTCCGGTAAAAATAGGATCTGTGGCCTAGGTTGCTGTGGCCCATAGACATCTACATTTATCCTCGATTGCGTATCAACATGCAGATGCGTTGTCATCCGTGAGGACTGAGATGGAATGCCTCGTTTCCAGTAAAAAGGGTCTCCGGTTCTCTACACTCACCATACGAAACACTGCAGCGTTAAGCTGCTATTTTACGCTGGTATTCTGTGAGAGCGTGGTCCTTCCCCGATCGAGCCGACCCATTCGTGTTACAACTATACCAGAAATATAGCTTCATAATGGCTCTACCACGTATAAAAGGATACGGTATGAAGGTCAATGGCGAGTACATCACTAACCTTCGATTTGCCGACGATATAGTCCTTATGGCAGAATCGCTGGAGGTCCTAAGCACTATGCTCATTGACCTCAATAGTGTCTCCCAACGGATAGGTCTTAAGATGAACATGGACAAAACAAAAATCATGTTTAACGTCCATGCCACACCTATGTCGGTATTTGTTGGGAGCACTAAGCTCGAAGTTGTTGACGAAAATGTTTACCGGGCACAAATAGTCCGACTAGGTAAGTCCAACTTCGACCAAGAGGTCAATCGACGTATTCAACTCGGTTCGTCAGCGTTCGATCTTCTTATTAGACATACCTTAAAACCAGATTGTTCAACCGATGCATGTTGCCAGTGATACCTATAGATCTGAGACGTTTTTCTTCACTGCTGGCCGTATGAAGATGCTCAAAGTCGCGATGGAGAGGGCTATGCTCAGCGTTTCTCTGCGTGATAGACTTAAAAACGAGGATATCTGCAGTAGAACCAAAGTAACCGACATAGCCCAAAGAATAAGTATGCTGAATTGGCAATGGGCCGGCCATATAGCTCGAAGAACCTACAACCGATGGGGAAGAAAGGTTCTCCAGTAACAGCCTCGTACCTGCAGGCGAAGCGTAGGGCATCCCCCCGCTAAATGGAGTAACTACCTGGTAAGACATACAGGAAGTCATTTTATGCAGGTGGCTCTGGACCATGCTTTGTGTCATTTTTTGGGGAGGCCAACAGACTTGTGAAGGGCTGTAATGATGATGATGATGATAATGACATTTTCTAGTATTTTAAATTACAGTAAAGTACTTATAATTTATGAACAATGTTACAAATAGTAACATTAACTCATTTGTCTATTAAATGCCCAGAGCACTACTCTTGTGGTTAACCACAGTAACTGTCAGACTAATTATATAGTTACGCTGACGCCGTAGACGGGTATTGTTTTGCCTCGCTATACGTCGGCAGACTTTCGTATGTCAAACGAATTAAAGTTATTAAACTGTAAAATAAGTTGGAAAGTTTTATGTACATTTTATAGTTCTATTAATACTTAGAGTACTCCTTTGCAGCGCGTAGTAGTTTAAGTATTACGTTTAGTACGTTAATTACAGCGAAATTTTTGTTTTTTAAGATTGACTTAAATTTTCATAAAAAAAAATGTGATACCACACAGTCCACCTGATGGTAAGTGGTTGCTGTGGCCCATACACATCTACATCTATCTTCGTTTGCGAATTAAAATGAAATAGAAAACGAAAATAATAATGAATAACTGAATTTAATAATTTAAAAATCTGCTATAGAAGACATGGTGAAAATTAATAACCCGTGTGTGACGTAACACAAAACACGCGGTTGTTTTTAATTTTGCTATGCATTGCTATGCTTCTAATACAGCTCCAAAACATTTTATGTCCTGCTACGCAAGATTAGCATTTTGAACCTACAAAAATATCACATCTAATCAGTTATTTTCGTTTGGAAGCTATACGATGTGAACCAAAGTTTCGTTACCTCATTTTTGGATTTTGCTAACGAGATTTTCCAAATTTAATTAAATTTAATCAGTTTATGTTATCTGTGTGTTGTTTACATTTATTGGGTTTTTGTGAATTTATTGTAATTTACATGCAGGTGTTTTGTAGTCATGAAGAGTTTATATTTTCACGTATGTTTGTTACCGCATGTTACGTGTATTATTTTGCGTTATATAACACACGAAAAAATACTTTATGACTAATTCACATGTATGAAGACAAGGAAAATACTAAAATGAATAAGTCGGAAAAAATGTTTTGAATATAGTTAAATATTATCAATCCTTGCTCTAATACAGAGAAACAAAAGATAATAGAGATTATGAATAAAAAAAGGGGAATATATAAGCTTGTATATATATATATATATTTATTAATATGTGTATATATATACACACACACATATATATATATATATATATATATTAATATGTGTATATATATACATATATATATTTATATATATAATATATATATATATATATATATATATATATATATATATATATATATATATATGTGTGTGTGTGTGTGTGTGTGTGGGTGTGTACTTATATATATAAGGAAGATATAAGAATATATAAGATACAATACTAAAGCGAGAAATAAAAGTATGCTGTCCAATAAGGCAACTTATTACTTACAATACGTAGATTTTTCGACGAAATAAAAAAGGGAAGAAGAATTATTGCAGTAGACATTGTTAAGAATACGTTTTATTTACGTTTACCTTCTTACATTGTTTCTATGTTAACTTAGTAACTAAGTTTATTTTGTTTTTATTATTTAAATTTACTGTTGTAAAACTTTAACTTACTTTATTTATAACAATTTATCACATCATCAACACGTCCATTTGTCCACTTCTGTACATAGCTATCTCTCAATACGCACCACTTGCTCGACTTATCTTCGGCTATCCGCGTTCAGTTGCTACCACCTCACGTAGATCGCCGCCTGTCAGTTATAAACTACATAAACTAAATTTGGACCCTGGTTAAGAGTGGAATAATGTATTATATCATAACGTAATCTGGACACAAACATTAAACTTACTTTTGATGATAATAAATTCTAACCTAATGTATGTTAGAGAGAATTTGTATATATATATATAGTCTAACTCGAAGTTTTAAAATAGGTGTAGAACCGAAAGTTTGTGTGTGTGAAACTTATGGTATCGAAAGCGGTCAAAGCTGACACTGCGGACAAGCTCATAGAACATTGACTTTGAACTATTTCAACATGTTATATAATAAGATGATATTCTATTAGAAACATCGATTGCAACAACTTCTAATAATAGTAACAAACATAACATGATATCAACAAACATAAAAGTAAATGTTTTGTTTCTGAAATTCAAAATTATGTAAAAATATACGTATATATATAGTTATACTAATGTCCAGTGTCATTGACATTTTTTCCTTAAAGTAGGCTAACTTTCGATCTTATCATATAAACGCTACATATCTTACCTCTCAGATATATTTTGAAAAGTCTCGTTCCTATTCTTGATAGATACTACCAGTACCTACAGAGTAGAAGAATTCATTTAATCAAGTAGTAATGTCTTTTGTTATTTTTGCATATACTACTAGCGGTTATACGGTTACCATGTAATTTACTAAAAATTATTAAATAAAAAGAAAACAATTTATAATTACACTAGCTGACCAGGAAGATGTTGTTCTGCCCTTTCCGACGACCATGTGTACTAAAAAATCATTAAATTCACATTAAAAAAAATTGAGGGTCACTTATCGGGATAAAAAGTATCCTATCTCTCAAGTTGGACCTAACTGCACATATTGTGAAACATTTCATTGCAATGAAAGTTTGCAGTAATTTAGGAATTCACCGCGGACAAACAATGTGACACGTAATTTTTATTTATAAAGATTAGTGCATTTTATACACGCCACACTTGCAATCCCACCCGATATGGCGTAACTGCAATCAAAGGTGATCGCGCCAGGCAAACGCTTTTAAAACGGGGCTTGTGTAACTTCTTAAATATAATATTTGTCATAAATCTTGAAAACACATAGTAAATTATCGTGGCACTGTTTACTGTTGTATCTACAATATGGCCGACGAGACGATGCTCTAGGTAGTTGAGCGGGAGCGGCGTGGACAAAACAGTTGTGGCACGTAGTATGTTGAATACATGTTGTACGGTTGTCCGTATTAGATGTCACATAAGGTTACATACAAGAGCTGATTAAGGCCTAGGAAATCAAGCCCATGTCCAGGGCGGCAGAATTTAGTGGGGGAAATAATTAAAAGACATTTACTAGTTATTCTAGACGAGAGATTTCTGTATACTTAATTTAAAAAATATCGTACTACAGGTACACATTTTTAATTTGATATTCATTTTTGATCATTATAATAAGGCATTATTTTTATAATATTATCAAAACAACAAGCCACCTATCTCCATCTTAAATCTTATCAAACAGTGAGAGGCCTAGGACGTCATTTAACTTAAATCCTTATTTGGGTAAATAAATATAATGTGCTCAACGTAGGTCGTTCCTGATAGTCGGTATTTATTTACAAAAGTTTCTTGTTGATTCTGGCAAAACATGTATAATAAAAGAAAAATAGATATTTTTATTTAGCAAACAGAAATATTAACAATGGAAGGCTTTTATTTGAATAGTCAAAACAAAAAAAAAAAGACTTCTTCGTAGAGTATGCGTTTGATGTCAATGCTGCTGGCCATGGGTCTAATCTCGCACGGAACAAGTGATTGCCTATGTGTTATCCTAATATACGATGCAGAAGAAAATCCTAGTATAGCAAGTAGAAGACACTTTAAATTGACGTGAACAGTATTACATTTTTAAATGTATTAGCGGTATAATAATAATAATAATAAGGATTACGTCCTCCAGTCCAAATTTTGGTCATGGCAGCTAGTGGCAACAGAGACTAGCAATCTGCGCGTGTCAGAATTACAGTGCCCAAGTGTATGCGCAAGCACAGGCGTACTCTCTATTCTCTCTTTCTCATAGTTCCATGGGACGGCAATCGGACTTGACTGGAGTGAGATCAGGCGCAAAACTTTCCAAGGTACGGGGATAAAACACCACCAACTTTCTGACACTGGGCTTCTACTGAGAATTTTTAACAGAAAAACTCAATAACTGATTTTCTGGGCCCGACCCGTGATTCGAAGTTGTGAACTCATGCTCCACTTTTAA
Source organism: Parnassius mnemosyne (assembly GCA_963668995.1). NCBI lineage: Eukaryota > Metazoa > Arthropoda > Insecta > Lepidoptera > Papilionidae > Parnassius > Parnassius mnemosyne. Next base: position 54,664,130 of record CAVLGL010000082.1, read on the forward strand.
AGTCACTAGAGCAAGAAGTGAGTAGAATTTAGCATATTATATTTGTCGCATAGAATTTAGCATATTATATTTGTAAGCATATTATTATATAAGTCGCGGTATAGAAAAGCCAGTATATTTTTAGGCTGTGAGATATTCCATCTAGCCTCGAAAGTGTAATGTACCTCAGAAAAATTGTAGAATTCTAAATAAAAGGAATAAATAAACGTAATGACAATATTTATTTAAAGTAAATTAAATCAATGCCGCAATATAAAAGTAACATACATCACACACCTTCTTGTCACTCCCGTGGCTCGTTCTTGGGCCGATCGAGAAAATATTTGACGTCTTTTTAAGACATTCGAGTCACAACGTAATCGATTATTTTCTCGGGTATAACGAGACTTGACTACTGACTACTTAGTATTGATGAGTGATGTAAACGACTACTCTTATAGACAAGTCTTGGTGCAGTCGGCCATCCTGCAAAAACGAGCACCTTCGTTTCTTTTTAGCCCATTTAAGTTAATATCATGACATTGTTTTAATATTAAATAGATTGTGCAATAATTCATTAATTGTCACGCAATTTTAATTATTAATGTTAAAACAATGTCACAACGCTATCACTTACAATAATTGAGCTACTTATGGGCATCAAGTTCATATGCCAGTTGCCCAACGCACGATATTCTAATTACACGAATATACAAATTTATTAGATAAATAGTTATCAATAAAGTCGTTGCAATAATACTTAAATTTAACTAGTCTTTATTACAATTATTAACACCTTCACTGACACTGTATTCACTGGAAAAGCAAGCTGAGAAGTTGAAAGTTAACCATGGAAATAATTTATCAACTATTTCCATGATTAACTTTCAATAATTGCAATAATTGCCCCTTTTCTAGTCAAAGGAGTGTCTTTTACAAGGAACCAGTCATTTGGAAGTCCTAATCCTATGCAGGCCCAGACACTTTGCTTCCAACTTATTTGACTGACCCCGTGCCGTCATTATCGCATTGTAAGTGATCAATTCTTGTATATAATATGTAATTGTTTTCTCATCAATGGCTCAAATGTTTTGGATGATATTTGGTATTTTGGTATTGTTTTAAATTAAGTATATTTGTTTTTACGTCGAGCATAGCTCGGTCGACTAGGTACTGTAATTTAACTACGAAATGTAATATTAAAAAAAATAGTGATTGTTTTCAGAGTAAAGAATTCTGACAAAAAATCTATTTCTTTAGTTGTTTGTTTCTTTTTCTATACGAAAATCATACTAATTCATAAAAAAAATTTGCTAAAATTGTACGCGCGCCCAGGAAAGTTGTTGAAAAAAAAGTCATTGTAACGTATTCCGGGCATAGCCAGTGCCTATATGGCATAATCGACAACTAAATCACCGATATTCGTACAGAGTAATGCCAAAGGGATATAGATTTTTGTTTACATACAATACCAACCACTCCAACATATTGATAATAAACAGAATAATATGTAATAATTTTACTCATTGATAAATAAAAATAAATACAAGTCATTAAAATTCAAACATTTTCTGATAAGAATCAGCGATATCGGTTTGCGAACGTAACGTAATTCGAATTCCATATTTTCGTTCTTTCAACATTCGTTACAACCAATCAAAAAATCCACTGCTGAACATAGGTCTCCTTCATAGATTGTCAATCATAGCGAATCAAAATGCACATGCGTTGTCACCCGTGAGGACTAAGATGGAATGCCTCTTTTCCAGTAAAAAGGGTCTCTGGTTCTCTACACTCACCATACGAAACACAGCAGTGTTAAGCTGCTACTTTACGCTGGTATTCTGTGAGAGCGTGGTCTTTCCCCGTTCAAGCCGACCCATTCGTGCTACAACTATACTACTAATATTGCTGCAGCATGGCTCTACCACGTCAAGCATGGCTCTACCACGTAAAACATGGCGTAGTACAATTAACTTACATTACGCAGTGACGTGCGTATAGTACCGATTTTATTTGAAAATTACATGTCATTAAACTTCAATGAGTATTATCATTCCTTATTCAATATAACTCTTCCAAATTTATAACGACCTTACCAAAATTATTTCATCTGTGGCTGCAACGCACCTGGTACCAGGTAGTATTTGATAAAGTTTTGTTGCGTACAGTTATACACATATAATCAAAATCGGTTAAAAAATTAAACCATGAATCTTTTCAAGGATAAACGACCTAAAACTACACACGTGTGAGGTATGCGAGGTTCTAAAAGTTTTGCGAGCAGTATGCGGCAAACAACCCAAACAGTTGCTACTATAATGCAAATAGCAAATACGTGTGCACACGTACGCAGTACGGCCCACCCTCTTCTGCATTGCACTTACTTTTTACTGCCGGCCGTACTCTTAAGCATTTTAAAGGAATGGGGGTAAACGAGCATATGATGATAAGTGATCACCGTCGCCCTATGAACATTTGCAACAACAATGGAATTGGAGGTACGTTATGGCGATCTTTTAGAAGGCAGTAAGTTCTACCATAGGGAGTTACGGACCTTTTTTTACATGGGAAATGCCTACGCATACCCACCTCGCGGGGGCAAGGACGGGTTATGTCGGGTTCCCACCGATTAAAACCCCATGGTGTTCCATCTTCGCCGCATATTGGCAGGGCCACGGGAACGCTTTCGTACATATCCGCTGCCCCACCAGTGCCGGCTGCCCCATGGCAGCCCATTCTCGAGGGAGGACCTCTCCTCCCCATTTTCCTTCTGGCAAGGCGCACCAGGAAAACAACGGCTTCCAACTATACCTGCGTATTGGTATATATTATATACCAACACTCCTCTTCCTCCGCGACTCCACCTCAGCTGCAGCGGTAGGGGGAGAGGACACCCCTCTCACCACAGCCCACCGACACACATCGGAGTCGCCACCTCGGGCTGACCCTACACCACGGGTCAGCCAAGGGGTTCCTCTTTGTTCACCACGGGTGACCAAGCCACGGCTACTAAGCCTCCCCCCCTCCGCCACGACAAGGCGGAAACCCGTTCGGAGGGGGGGGGGCGACAAACGGACCTACAGTTCACTTTGTGGTAAGTGGCTACTACAGTGCACAGATACCTGCAGTCAAAAGAAAGATGGCTCCAAATGCATTATTACAATTAAGGATGCATCACAACCTAATTAAATTGGCTCTACTCTCTATTTGGCCTGCTGATGCACTGCTATAGAAAAGGAGTCCTAAGACCTAGTCTCTATCTCTATCTTAAGCTTTTACGATGTTTTGTTATTACCGTTGATTACGTGATAACGAGCACTAAAAATATATTCAATCAACCAGCATTACCTACGATTTTCAAACTTCTTGTAGTAGTCTATGGTCCACAGCAACCATTTACGATCAGGTGGACTGTGTGTTTGCTTGTCACCCTTATCCTATAAAAAAACCATGGCTACTCTGGCTACTCCAAGTAGTAAGTGCCACGAAATTGTTTGAGACAAGCTTAGGGGACGCAATATATAGTTTTTTGTTCAAGTATTTTCTGTATGTCGTCAAATAACCGATGACAAGAACATATTGTTTGACGCTTACATTTTTTATATTTATTAAATGGTATTGTGAAAAGACAAAATTGAAAGGAGAACCATTTAAAAAGGACTTGTTATAAAAACGTGCTCAGTAGAAATGAAAGAAACGGGCTCTTCAATTTATAATAGCACCCGCATCGTGCCACGATAAGTGCTAATTAGACGAGTGAAAGCAATTTAAAGTAGTTACGCTAAGTTCAGATTTTTTTACACAACTGATAAGATATTATGTATTAAAATAAATAATCATGTGAATTGTCACATTATTGCTTTAGCCCATCTAGAGTCCATTGCTGAAGCTGCGGCGATATTATGTTTGCAGCGGACCCGTTCGCACGCCTCGACCGGGACAGAACCACGCGCTCACAGAATACCAGCGTAAAATTGCGGCTAAATGTGTTTCGTATGATGAGTGAAAAGAACCATTGGCCCTTTTTACTGGTATCGAGACATTCTATTTTAGTTCTTAGAAGTGACAACATAATTATATACATTTTGATTTTCAATCGAGGATATTTAGGCCGCATTATCCACTTACCATCACCTTCTGTTTAGTACTTTTTTAAATATATTAGGTTTCGTTGAAATCTTCAGATGCTACATCACATGCATAGTCTTTATTTCTAATTTAACAAAAACATAAATTGCACTAGGACTGAGAGACATTCAGACCCGAAAGAATTCTATTTGTACTACACAAATAATTTTTTCGTTTGGAAATCAAACCTGCGGACCACAACATCGTAAGCAAACGCGTAGTCATTGCGCTATCGTTTATGATTTGTTAATATGTTTGTTGCAGATGTCAATAAATCGCAACAGCTTCTTTTGTGAGGTAGACTGTTGGCTATATTTTATAATGAGACATTCAATACTATGAAATATTGTGATATAAATAACTTGCAATAATAACTTGCACGAATATTTATTTCTACTACAATGTTATTCAATCTCTTTGGAATCTTTTAATAGCAGTTTAGAGATTTTATTAATGTAATTTATTTCAAACTTTGTCGTGGAATAAAAAAATTGAAATGCCGTGGTATGGATGTCGTGTAGTGCCGGCGTAAGAAAACCACTACCCCATATCATGCCGTGGTGGTATTAGTAAGTCGTAAGAGACAAAAGAGGAAACGAAATAGGAAAATAATAACGACGCATCTGTAGACTTCTTTGTTTAAATTTGGCTGCAGGTATCCATCGATTACAATAGCCGCGTAGCATAATGTGGACTGTTAGTTAGTTTGTTACTTCAGTTGCATATAAAAGAAATAAGCAGCAGCTTCTCCCTAATAACAATTCAAATATAAATTAACCGGTTACCAACCCACCTGAAAACTATACAAGTATCCCCTCTATGAGACAGTCTATGAGAGAGACCTGTGGTGTGTTCAGCAGTGGATATTTGAGTGGCTGTAACGAATGTTGAAAGAACGAAAATATGGAATTCGAATTACGCTACGTTCGCAAACCGATATCGCTGAATCTTATCGGAAAAAGTTTGAATTTTAATGACTTGTATTTATTTTTATTTATCAATGAGTAAAATTATTACACATTATTCTATTTATTATCGGTATGTTGAGTGGTGTAGACCTTGTGGCTTCGTGTTGTATGTAAACGAAAATCTATATTCCTTTGCCATTTTTTTTGTACGGATATCGGTGATTTAGTAAAAACTATTTAACTTGACTTGACTTTTTTGTTAACAACTTTCCTGGGCGCGCGAACAAGTTTCATTGTGATCGGATGAAGGTTAGTATGAGTTCCGAATAGAAAAACAACAAACAACTAAAAAAAAAATAGATTTTTGTTAGAAATCTTTACTCTGAAAATAATCATTATTTTTTAATATTACATTTCGTAGTTAAATTACAGTACCTATTCGACCGAGCTATGCATATATGCATATAGCTATAATGTAAAAAAAAATATAATTTTGTTAGGGATGAAACCTTTCTAGATAAAATTGGAAAGTAAAACAATACCAAAATACCAAATTTCATCCAAATCATTTGAGCCATTGATGAGAAAACAATTACATATTTTATAAAGGAATTGCTCACTTACATTATAAAATAAAGCAAGTGCTATGTCGTATGTTATTTTTTTCAAATTACGGAGAGCTAAAAAATAAAAAAAATTTACTTTGAGTTATCAGAAAAAATAAAAACTAATGAAATGCAGGAGGTGGTATTTTTAATGTATGGCACATTAAGTTTACAAATTTTGATCATCCAGACTCACAACAAATAGCGTGATGAGATAGCTCCGGACGAATACGTTGGCACAATGCTAACAAACAAAATGTTCACGCTAAATTACCTGCAGCTTTGAATGGTCGCCCTTACTACACTTACGATTCAACCAAATGAGAAACAGCTGCTCGTGAGATTCAGAATGCCCTAAGCGTTGTGTATTTTCTTTGTAAAGCAAAGACTGAGCAGTACTTGGATTTATTTAATCTAAACCGAGACGGGTAATTATTAGGAATTAATAATATTTGTGAAACGAAATTCAGATTTTTCAGATTCTTATAATTTTTTTATTCAATTTAATGTTAGCTGTAGCTGTAGTGCATTTAATTTTTTTATATAAATGCATAAAAGTAAAATCCTCTTTCATCCGTATCACGATCGGTGGCAATCCGCAGAGATTACCACGTTCCTATAAAAAGCAGCTTATTAAAGCCGAGTTACATTATAAAATGTGGAGAATTTTTATTCAAAAAATTGCCAGTAACACCTGTAGGTAAAATATAAAACTAGATCTACGGCTAAATATAAATTAAATATCATAATCGTCATCTTCATCAAAAGTCGACTGCTGAACATCCAACTCCCTAGAGTAGTAAGTAGGGTTCTGAGTCAGGTTGCTACTCCATCTAGTCCTACACTCCCCTTGCCGGTACGAGGCTTTCACCCTCAAGCAATATATGGCCGGCCCATTGCTACTTCAGCTTGCTAATCCGTTGGGCTTCGTCAATTACTCTGGTTCTGCTGTGGATATCTTCGTCACGGATTCTATCACGCAGAGAAACTCAAAGTACAGGCCCCTCATAACAAGTTGGGCGTCGTTAAGCTAGCAGCGAAAAACCGCGTCTTATTTCTATTTGTAATGTCACTCACACGCACTGGTTCTACAAACTTGTTTTATGGTTTTATGGAGATCGTGACGAGATGTGCCGAAGTTGGACTTACCTAGTTGGACAGTTTTTTCTAGGTAAATACAAGTGTCCGAACAGCTTACCAACATAGATGAGATATGGACTTTATACATACACATCTTTGTTTAGTCCATGTTCATCTTAAGACATATTCCTTGGGAGACACTAACGAGAATAGTGTTAAGGTCTTCCAGTTATATTAAAATATTGACCTTCAATGGAAAATAATAGGTGAGTGATGTATTCACTATACCGTATTCCTTCCAATTAATTGTAAAATGTAGCTTGAATATTTATTCAAAAAAATAAAAAATGTTTTCCGATGCAACGGTGAAGAGTTTTGGGGATATAACGTCACCATGTCTTACACGTCTCTGCAATTAGATAGGTTTGGTACTCTGGGCCTGTATTCGTCTAGGCACCGTAGTTCTATGATACAAAAACTTCAAAACCATACACTGGCAATAAATCCAGCATCATTGAAGGAACCACTGCGCACTGTAAATGCCTCCTGGCTAACTGATGAAAAAGCAGTGTATAGGTTTTCTATGACTTCTGGACTTGATTTATTCTTTATTTGACAATTTTTTGCTAAATCTAATTCTGGCAATGTCCACTTATACTTTTAACTATTTATTTAAATACTACCTCAAGCAAATATGTTGTTGAATTTTATTCACTACCCTGTATTTTATATTTCCTGTAATCTATAATGATACAATGAGTGGTCAAGACATGACATTTGCAGTTTGTGTTACTGCAAGAGTTTTGAATTTTGGAAATACGTTTGAATTGTATGTCTGTAATTCGGCCGGTATTATGTACGTACATAACTTCATGCCTCGGAGCACTTACGGTGCTGGCAGGATTCCAAAATTTCCACAAGGCTTATAACGCACCCCGGCGACTTCATCTACTACGAATGATGTAATTAGCCGCACACTTTTTTGCAGTTTCTACTTCAGTCGTTTGTTAGAATCCATCGATATGATTTACATTTTGAACCAATTTTTTAAGTAAATTTTATTTGAGTTTGCTTAATTCAAAAATGAATAAAGTAGTTTATGATTAGGTAAAGATACTTTAGCAGTAAATTACTCAAATATAATGCTTTATTTACCTTACCATAGTTTGAATTTTATACGCATCACAGAAACTTAATTATATTAAATTGTTTTTGTAATTCTAATATATATTGTTTTGTATTTTTTTTATAATGATATTATGAAATATAAATATGCGAATTAAATTACATTACGCTTTGTCATTTCATATTTATTAAATATTCACACTATAGCATCTTTTGTGGTTCTAAGTATATTTTATTTATTTATTGCAAAATAATATTTAAGAGTGTAGTACAATTTACAAATTTTCTAACTTTTTTTATAGAGTAAGTAGTATTTGTAGTAAGTAAGCGTAGTTCCCCCTGAGGACGGAGATGGAATGCCTCGTTTCCAATGAAATGGGTCTCCGTTTTTCCACACTCACCATACGAAAAACTGCAAACATAAGCTGCTATTTTATGCTGGTATTCTGTGAGAGCGTCGTTCTACACCGGTCGAATCGATCCATTCGTGCTACAACTAATATAGCTCCGCTGTGGTTCTACAACGTAACTAGCAAATGTAATTAAAATACTCATTAAAAATATTCCATAACATAAAGTTATTAAGAAGTATAACTATATTATTAGGATATTATTAGTCGATAAGTATCTTCTAATCTAGATTGACTAACACAACAGAAAGTAAAGGTGGGACTCGACTTTGTGTATTTTTTGACAGGTTGATTTTTTAATCAATTATAAATAAAAAATTCCAAATTGTAAACCCTGTGGAAAAAGATAAAGATTGTAAATAAGAGATGAGTAACGAGAAGTCTTGGTACCGCAGCGTCGAGATAGAGTGTTTAGTATGTTTCTCGTTCGATAAGACCAGTGAGGATCTGAACGTCATGGTACTGGCGGAAGAAGGCATCTGGGCTGCGGTCGATAGGCCTTCGGGCGCACGCGCGAGCCTTGGTAGCGACGATGTTGGGGCACACGTTAGTATGCCGGCTGAAGCGCGGCTGCCGGCAGCCTGCGTCCGCTCGGGCGCTAGCGGACGCGCAAAACATGCCTACGAACCGTCCCCGCGGCGTGCACACAATTACCCTGGTGGTGGCTCTCGCCATAGCCTGGTTGCCTCACGCCGACCACGCCGCGTGAGTATGCCACAGTGCCACCACACAGCACACCACGCAGCAAGAACACGTTGCCGACCGCGATCTCTTAGCGCGTTTAAACATTTATCGCTGCCGGTCTACTCATTTTACTTATTAAACAATATAAAACTATATTACAATTAACAATATACTGACATTTTTATTATAAATAAGAATAATAAAATATTAATTTATTTATTATCAATGTGTATTTTATGGTTAATTATATAAAATATTCTGAGCCAAGACTTTTCTAATTTTTAAATTAATTAAAATTATATATAAATAATTAATATTACCTACTATTTTCTATATAAATATGGAATCGCATGACTGCCGAAAGCAAAAACATATTACGTAAAATCCACTTACATTTACAAGAATAATAGAGACGTATTACATTCTTAACTCAATATAAGAAAATTAATAATCATCATAATGTGACTAAGAAAATTGTGATTAATGTCCAATTAAATTTTAACTAACAATTCAAACTTTATTTGCCTAATTATTAGTTGTTAAAGAAAATAATTGGAATTTACCAAAAATGTAACGAATATAATTCATAAATTTGATGATTTAACTACGAACAAAAATATAGCATTTTTTTATATAATAAGGGTGACAAACGAGCACACAGTCTACCTGAAAGTAATGTCTGTTTCAATTCTGTGGCCCACAGACATCAAAATTTATCCTTCCTTAAGAATCAAATAGCAGATGCGTTGTCACCCGTGAGGACTAAGATGGAGTACTCGTAACCAGTTAAAAGGCTCTCCGGTACTACACTCACCATACGAAACACAGCAACACTAAGCTGCTATTTTACGTTGGTATTCTGTGAGAACGTGGTCGGACCCATTTGTGCTACAACCATAATATAGCTGCAGTATGACTCTACCACGTATAAATTGCAATTAGCCGAGCAAATCAATTTCTTAAATAATTAATTGCAAAAGGAGTTAACTTACAGCCTATACACAGGCCTTGTTTCATTTCTAGGGCAAGAAATTGGCAGTGTGGTAGGGCTGTTGCCCCAATGCGTGTTGGCGGACTTTACATCTCTTTAAAATAATTTTTCTTTCTTCTCACACAAGTGGGTTCCCTCACGTTGTTGTCTCTTTGAAATTGATTTTAATATATTATAAAAATAAATAAAAGCTATGCATTTCATTATTAGTTAATTAAAACTGTTAAAATATTCCTAATATTATACTTAAATTAAATAAAATATTTTTAATGTTGTTAATTAAAAATATTGTTAATTATTATTTTGATTTAGATATAGTATATAAATTCAGAGGAAACTATAAAAAACATAAAGATAATCAATCTGCTTACATCATCTAGAGTAAACATGATGACAGAGTATGTAGTAGTTGATTGCATTTATACTCGTATATACCTTTGAGCTAGTAGTTGCTAGCTGCTAGCTAGTAGTTATTAAATACTTCATAGTAAGTTATAATTCATAAACTCAGTTCATAAAAATTTAAGTGAGTATGGTTGCAAACCAAATTTAAATCGTTATATATCCTAAATGGCCTTTATTAATTAAAGATGATTAGGGAAGACTAAAGATGATTTTTAAAGACCTATTCAATGATACCCCAATTGAAATGGTTTGTCGACTTTAATTTTTTTTTTATTTTACACATACAGAATAATTATGGCGTATGGTTGTCATATTGAATTTTGATTACCGTCATGTCTTTAGTAACACTCGCAAGATTAAGACAAATCCATTGACGAAAGAATCATTAAAACCGGCCCACGCTTTTGTTTTTTAGAACGCCACAAAGAACAAACATATATATATATATATATATATATATATATATATATATAGGCCGATCACAAATAAAATTAGCCTGATATAGCAGCTTTATCTGTATGTATGATGTGAGAACCAGAGAACCTTTCTTTTGGTAACGAAACGTTCCACCTTAGTCCTTAGGAGCAACAACCCTTTTTAATTTCAAAACATTTATTCTTAATCAAGGATAGATGTAGACGGCAATGGGCAACAGCATATATATATATATACATACATATATATATATATATATATATATATATATATATATATATATATATACATATATATATATATATATATTAGACCCGTGTAATTACTTAATATATGCATAGACTTGCGATACGAGTAGCTACTTTTATTCAACTTTATAGTCAATTAAAATTTTTGTAACACAATGCTAACTGATCCGTTAACCATAGCATAAAATATAATGTAGATATGTAATCCCATTTAAAAACACTTTAAGCAGCTTTTTGGGGAATTTCATAGGTAGTAGAAGACCATCTAAGCAAATGAATAAACCTCACCTGCCTAACGGCTGTGTTTTTCTGTTTGGAGGATATAAAGAACTCTTCTCCTCATTCGGAGATTACTTGCATCAAGAGATTAACACGCTCAACCATATCACGACTGCCCCGAGCATTTGGTTTGTCTACACAATTGTTACTTGCGTACTCATAGAAACCCGGCAAAGGGAGATCATAAATATTGAGCAAGAAGATAGTACCGGAAGGAACGGCCTCCTGTTGAACTCCGACGTTCATTTTTATAGGTAAGGACGAGCATCCTTCGACAACGACTTGAAAAAACCGTTAATTTAGAAAGTATTCACCCTGTCAGACCAGGGGATAAAGCCTTAAGCTGGTAGTTTTACCAAAAATATTAGCCTACCAACCCTGTTAAAGGTCTTTGAGGTATCAAGGGAAACCCAAGTATTTTCCAACTATTCCCTAGGACATTCTGTGAGTGACACACGATAGAGGCTCCTCAGTTAGCTGGTCTAAGTGAAACAGGTGCTAGTAGTCGCTGAGGGAGTATTGGTCTAGGTGTGCCATGAGGTTGGCGTACAATATACGCCCCATAATCTAACATAGTATGGATGTAATTGAAATTGGCTGATAGTTGGAAAGGTTGGCACGACAACTTTTTTTGAGCACAGGCTACAACATTGGCAAGCCTCCAAAATTTGGGCACTATTTCAGTCATAAATGTGAGGCGGGACAAGCATGTCAATACAGGAGAAAACTCTGGCGTTGACTTACAACTTTAACGACATTTTTAATCCAACAAATAGCTTAGAGTACTCGTAATTACATACACTGGTGATTACTCTGAGACAAACGGCGATTGTATTTTTTGTCATTTCAAAGTGTAAAGTCTAACACACTTTACTTACAGCAAATCCTACAATTACAAATCTTCACATGCTTTACGTAGAATGCAACACTTAACAATGTTGCTCGTAATGACGCTCTGGGACGGATTTAGTAATAGCACAAATACATCGTCAATATATACGAATTTAGGATCTCAAACAACGTGTTCCCAAGATACTAACCCAAGGAATCGAGTTTGCGATTAAGTTTTCTTGCTATTTTCTTTTACAAATAAATAACATAAAATTTTTTATTAGTTAGAGATATCAGAAATATAAAAGAACATAATAGTTTGTGCAAAATTACTTTTAAAATAAGAGTAAGCAATATGCTTACTTTTATTTGCATTCTTTGGTAGTTAGAGGATCCATTGCCCCATTTTGTCTCTTGGTAGTTAGTTGTAGGAGTAGATAATAAGAGGACGTACTCATCATTACAGCAATTCAAAAGACAACTGCTGAACATACTCCTCCTACAAGTAATGCCACAAAGTACGGTCCTGAGCCGCTTGCATCCATCAACTTCCTGCATGTCTTACCAGGTCGTCACTCCATCTAGTGGGGGGACACACTAAACTTCGTCCGCTGGTACGGGGCCGCCGCTCGAAACCCTTTTTCCCCATTGGTTGTCGGTTTCGAGCCATATAGCCGGCCCTTTGGCACTTCAGCTTACTAATCCGTTGGGCTATGTCGGTCACTTTGGTTCTACTGCGGATATCCTCATTTCTAAGCTTATCATGCATAGAAATCCCGAGCATAGTCCTCTCCATAGCTCGCTGAGAGACCTCGCGCTTTCTCATACTGCCATAAGAACTATATCATTGACAAATCGAAGGTGAGTGATGTACTCGCCGTCGATAATAATACCGTATCATTTCCAGTCCAGTAGCTTGAAAACGTCCAATACAGCGGTGACGAGTTTCAGGGATATAACGTCACCCTGTCTTACACCTCTTTGCAGTTGGACTATCAGCACCGCCCGAATTTCGACGGAATCTGTTATCGAAGGCTTTATCGTGTGGACTACGATACGCAAGACATAATGGCAAATTGTATTCCTCGGACTTTCGTACAATTTCTTGGAGCACATGTATATGTGGTATATGGTGCTAAAGCCTTTTCGGAAACCGGTTTGTTCGGGAGGCTGGAAGTCGTTGAGTCTGCATGCGAGAATATCATCGGAATAATGTCGGATAAGACTTGCTCTGGGATCGTTACTCACACTTGCGTGTGGCTCTAACGATGATGTGTACAGCTGCCCATAGAAACTCTGAATCTTATTCAAAATCTCAGGTGTCCCAAAAACGACGAGGCAGCGTCATCAGCTTCGGTCGCCAGCTTCGACAGTTGACTCTTTCTGGCAGACTGAACAAAGATTTTGGAACCCTGGTTTCACTTGATCGCTTCTTCAATATGAGCTGTATTGAGGTTGCGCAAGTCCCGCCGCATTGCTATTGGAGATCTGTCTTTTCAGTTGCCTGTACGCTGTCAAATCTGCTGAAGACTGCAGTTTTATTTCCTGTCTAACAGCCATGAGATGAAGAGTGTGAACGGTGACTTTTTATGTTCTTCTACGGCGGACCTAGTACAACTTAGCTTCGACCGCATGGACAGTTTCCACGAGCTAGTCATTCATATTGTCCACTGCAATGCAATCTTCTAGGCACTGAAAACGGTTTTGTAGCTCGAGCTGAATGGTTTCGGGACTTTGGATTAGAGCATGAGGGGACGGAGCGTTGACATCATTAGAAGAGATCTCTCCAACTTAACGTTTAGGTTCACTGTGCCTCTAACCATTCAGCGATCGCTACTAGTTTTCACCCTCGTGATTACTGAGACATCACTGAACAGTTGTCGTCTGGTCGTCATAATGAAGTTAATCTCATTTTTTGTCGAACCGTCGGGGCTCGACCAGGTCCACTTCCTGTGGAGCCGTTTCTGGAAGAAAGAGTTCATCATAAAGGGTTCCTCTTTCGCCATTAAGTCAGCCAGCTGCTGGCCCCTTGGGTTCCGTTGCCCTATTCCAAATTTCCCTATGTTTAGCTTACCGTTATCTCCTGTGCCTAGTTTTGCGTTGAAGTCTTCCATTAACACCGTATTTTATGTTTTGAAGGAATGCATGGCTCAAGATATATTCTCACACATTTCCTACACCTCCTCATTAGGATGTGCCGAGGTTGGTGCGTAAACCTGTTTGACCTTCAGCGAATACCTTTTGGTGATTCTGAGTATAAGGTACGCAACCCTCGTCGACACACTCTTAATCTTTACAACGTTGTTAACGAAATACTTGTAGACGATAAATCCGACACCTCCTTGGGACAGATGGTCGCCCTTCCGGTGATAGAACAAGTTGCAGGATTTGAGGATTACCATGTCCTCCCCCTCTCTTCGGACCTCGGATAATCCTATAATATTGTAGCGCAACTTATCTATCTCTTCTTCCAGCTCCAGGATCTGCTCGTCAGTCCTCAGGGTGCGTGCGTTATAAGTTGCCATGTCGAGTCGTCTTAACGAACCGGAGATTCTTAGCACTCCCTGCCCCATCATTACCATGGTCGCCTCCGTAGCCAAGAATAGCGGGGCCGACGGGGACTGGGGTCCGTTTCTTCGTAATTTTTTTTGGTTTACATTACCATAGTTGCCACGGTTGGCAACCGCAGTTTTTTATTGTTGTTTTGCTGTTATCAGAAAGACGCTGCTGCCCAATTTCTGCCTCACTTTTCCTCTGTTGCCTCTTACGGTACCCTGGGAAAGATATGGGCTAGTGGGTATTCTTACCCGCTACTGCACGGGGTAGTAGGTACTCGATTAGTAAATATAACTTATTAATAGATTTTTTCACGCACACTTGAAAAAAATTCAACAAAATTAAAAATATAGTTTTCATTTTCATATTTTTGTTCATGTTTAAAGATTGTTTACACATTATTATAATACATGTTGTAAAACAGCATTTAGCAATGCTTTACAAAATCAGCTTATACTACAGAGAAACAAAACAATTGAAATACTTAAATATGCCTACGTCTACGCCTTAAGCCTCTTTAGTAATAATTTATAAAATATAGAGACACATTGTATAATTTATTTATGCTAAGGTCACAAAAATAATTAGCAATGCTCTTCTTTTCTTTGTCGAAATAAAAAAGTGTGGATTTCTAATATTTTAGGTTCTCTAAATAATATAAACTTTATATAATATACTAATATGATGGAATCAACAAGTTATTAGTTATTAGGCCAAAATATTTTCAGTGTACTTAGGGATGACTTTGTCCATGGAATATTTAATTTAAAAATTTTAACGACGAAGAAAAATATCTTACATCTCTATGTCGTTTCTCTCCGTTTCATCTCATTTCAACCCATTTCATCTCAATTCAATTGAATATTACATTTTAAAACAGGGACTCGTTTCAAACGTTTTATCGAAGCTATAGAGCGCGTGTATCGCTCATTACCCATAATACCAAGCGTAAGCAATGTTCTATAAATACTGATACATAGATGAAGCGGTTGAATAGTGGTGCGCCATGATTGACGCCTATGCGTTATTGTACTTAAGTTATTAGTTTAAATAGGTATCTAGTAAATATTAGGTAAGTAAGTAATTATAAAGTAGGCTTTAGCGGATCAATAAAACACAGGTATGAATTTATAAAACGATGTTTATTAATCCAACACAAAAATCTAATCTACGAGTAATGTCGTACTTACTGCCTCTTAAAAAGGGTTAATTATTATATGTATTTTGGAATGACATCCATCAGTTTTTTCATATTTATGAACAAATAATAATCTGAAGGAGTTAAGTATGGCCTACAGAGAAGGTGGTTCAAAGTTTCGAAACCGCATCTATGTAAGGAAGCCACCGCAACATGACTCTAGTGAACGGGTGCGTTGTCGTGCAAAAGCAGCACAACTCGAGACCACTTTACCCTTCTTTTTTCTTTAATCAAATATTCTAACTTTTCTAGTAGTGTTGCGTAATACTGTCCTGTGATATTGGTAACTTTATTTTTATAATCGATCAACAAAATCCCGTCCCCATCCCAATCCCATGTGCTGTTTCTGAAGCGGTGTGAGAATTCTTGGCACCCATCTTGCACTGACCTTAGACATATCAAGATGGTCATGGAGAATGTTTAAATAGGTTGTAAATTATATGTTGTAAATGATATTGCAGTCATTTTTACAACCTGTTTTTTCTACAGACTTGCATCTTCAAGAACAAGTCTTTCGACTATGTCTGAGAAAGTTGTCCCAATCGGTCGGCCGGAGTACTGATCGATTTCAATTGAGTCTCTGCCTTGCTTGTTTGTCCTTTTTCCAGGGCAAGAGTCCCCGTAAGCAGATTGCATTTCTTTCTTAATCAAAGTACATTACAGGAACTTAATCACGACACGAAACTTAATTTTCTGCATAGTTAGTGTTCATTTCCCGATTGATTTGTTTATCCTGTGATATCTCAAAGGTTAATGAACCGATCTGGCTGAAACTGATATTTATAGTTGTACTGAGTCACTAAGTAGTCAAAGTTAAATAAATCTCCCCTTCCATCTCTAACTCCACACTTCAGCGATCTTTTTTAACGCGCCCAATTTTTTTTATAACTTCTCTATCTTTGAAATTCTGATTTTAGAATAACGTAAGTGGTATTTTATTTATTTTTATAGTGGTAATTTAAATATTTTTATAGGACGTAGTCTCATGTAATTTTTGGTGTTTATTGGAGTTTACTTCTTAAGAAGGTATGAAAAATAGACGGGTAGTAAAATCAACCGTTAACAAAAGGTTATGGTTTCCCCCTGCGCAACATGGTCGCGCATCTCACATCGCAAAACGCATAATGTAATATAACTCACATATTTTTATGTAATATAACTTATGTAATATATTTTATCAAATCAATATAAATAAATATATGGGTTCATTTACTTCCTTTGCCTCTTATATATATATTTTAATGTAATCGTTTATCAGGAGTAAACTTAATTTTTCTTATTTAAAAACATATTCATGGGTATTTACCTAGCTAATACGTTGCGGGACTTTGGTCCAAATTTGAGTCGTAAGCAATATTTATGCAAAGATAAAAAAAATGTTGGTCGAGTCTGGTTGCTACAATTTTAGAAAGAAGAGAAGAAGATATTATATGTTCTACAGCATGCATTTTTGGAAGTATTCGCGGAAATTATATTATCAGATAATCAATAGCATGACGTATTTCCCTTCGTTGTGGCGCTGTAAGAATATCCCATATCGTCCCCTCGGTGTCTTAAGAGGCGACAGAAAACAGGAGATGAGCAGCAGCGTCTTCCTAATAACAACGAAAAATAATTAAAAAACCCGCCTGCCAAGCGTGGAAACTATGGCAAAAATCATTCCTATGAGATATTTTTGTGGGGGAGCTCTATGTTCAGCAGTGGACTATTATAGTCTGTGATGAATGGATGACGGATGTGGATATACCAAGCGATCACACGAAGAGATTTGCTTCGTGGTTTATAATGCGCATTGCGTACAAATATGTATTGAAATTATTTGCCATTTAACAACACAGCATCATTAGTCTGTGACTTTTATATAATATTTCTGCCTTATGATTTCAAGAAATATTGGCGAGATTTTTTTTTAAGTTTACCAATTTGAGAATATTTTTTTTACTAATTTTCGTTATAATATGTATAAATTTCGTTAAAAAAGTTATTGCTATGGATATAATGGATGCCACAAATCGACATCATTTATAAAAATCACAGCTCACGCTCACTTCGTCCGAGTAGTAGTCGGTTTTGCTGCTGCATCCCAAAATTGATCGTCATTATTTCAAGAAGTTACTATCTACATATATTTTGTGTGGAGTTTAAATTGCTTATGGCGTGACACATTTAAACTACCGTTACATTAATTACATTTCGGATTAATTTTTTTGGTGACAGCATTTTGCTCTCACAGAGTCAATCTTCATTATAGATGTTATTCATTAAACTTGGGAAAACTTGTGCTATTGCACAAGTTTTCCGTCTTCTGTCGCCACCATACACAACATACCAAATTTTTTTACCAATTTTCAATCAAATAATTTATTCTTATATGTATACGATAATTTAAATTTTTATAGATGACACTACGAACTGTCTACATAATTCATGGAAAAGTTGTTAAATTTCACATAAAAACATCTTTTAATTTGTTAGAATTGTAATAGCTTTGTTATAATTTCAAGCATTTCAGTTTGTACTTTGTATTTAGATTAGTAAATAAACTAAAAGCAAAACTTTTACGTTATGGGTAAATGGGTTAATTTAATTACTTAAATAATAAAAGGCGAGTTTTAAAAGCAATTTATACGTATTTGAGCATTTACATGTTTCTCGGAAATACATAAGGAGGTTAATTTTTAAAACTAATAATAGTGTGAGAGTGTATAATTCAACTTGCTCTCCTGCTGAGGGTCAACAATCGATCGATCGTCGAGCGAAATCGATCACTTAATTTGATAGCTTTAGCTGGTTGACGGACACTGGTCGATAAAATGTTGTTCAATTATCGATCGACGTTAATGAATTAAAGAGTAATATTTTTTTTAAAACAAGGTTTTATTTAAATGCTCTAAAAAGAAGAAAATTAGTAAATTTTAAATTAAATCAAACATAAATAACAAAATACATAATGTAAAAGCTTGTCGCGATATTTACTTCATTTATAAAAAGAAAACATATTTATTTTGCTTTGTATTACTTAGTTTTGTCAATATCAAGTTACATATTATATTCTCATTTATTTATTTATTTATTTAACTTTATATACACTGAAATGTATACCAGAGGATTTAATGCCTGAGGCATAATCTACCAGTCTACCTTAGAATAGTGCAGACATAAAAGAGCTACGAGTAGGTGTAAAAAGAAATAAGTATTCTGTACCTATTTCTTTATACACCCACTCGTCGTACAACTAGTCTTACACTATATCAGTTATACGTTTGTGTATAGTCTATATACACAAACGTATAACTGAATACATATTAACATAATGCACATATATAAATATATACATAAATATACTAGCGGTCCGGCCCGGCTTCGCATGGGTGATTTCTATATCTTGACAACAGCACCAGTTTGAGAAGGTTAACATTCACATTTGGACCGGATCCAAATGTGAATGTTAACCCTTCTCAAACCAACTGAATCACACACACACACACACACACAAAATCTCATCAAAATCAGTCAGGCCACTTAGAAGGAGTACGGTGTTCCTGATTTAGGAAGGAAGAGTGTTCCAAAGAAGTTCTCAGATTGGAAAAGGAACGAGTATTGGACAAAGTCAGTAATATAAAGCGGTCACTGAAGCAGAAAGTTATTAGTAGACCGGATAACTCTATCATGGTTAGAGCTAAGACCCTGAAAATGAGGGCTTAAATAAGATAGAGAATGAGGAGACATCAGGAAGGAATAAAGAGTAGTAAACTCACATAGACTGCGGCGCTGACGAATGGGAAGCCAGTTAAGTTGAGAGCAATAAGTAGATACATAATCACACTTTCGAAGATTAAAAATGAATCAAATGCAGTTATTAAGAAGACGGTCATATTTGTCCAAGAGTTCTTCATTCAGGGCGAAACAACACACGTCACCGTAATCAATAAGGGGAAAATTAAGGTCTGCACAATAATCGTTTTGATCCTAGACGGCAGAAAGTTTTACAGGCGGTAGAGAGCACGCAAAATACCTGTGGCTTTTTGACAAATATTTGCCACTTAAGTTTGCCAACTCATAATGGAATCGATGTGCAAACCAAGGTCTTTCACGGTACTACTCAGTTCCAAAATATAACCGTTAAAGTGATCGGTGGTAAAGCTGTAGGGTCCAGTCTCTTTATAATCCGATGGCTAACTACTATTATAGCCTGACATTTGGATGAGTTAACTTTAAGGCCAAACCTGTCAGACCAGTTCTTTATATACTCTAGGTCCCTATTAACTGAGACAGTTGATGTAGATACACAATCGGCCCTCGCCTGTGAGTACAGCTGCAGGTTATCAGTATCCAAATGGTACACATACCGAATGAAGATTTGGGGTAATTAAATTTATAAATATTGAAAATAACGACGGAGATAGAATACCGCCTTGAGGAATATCAGCATTCAAGTTACGCCAACTCGACGAAAACTCGTCAATGCGAACTGACTGCTGGCCCCGAATATAAGACGAAAACCACTTCAAAGCCTCAAATAAGATCACAGAAAGGGAAAGGATAGATAGATAGAAGGATGTCGTGACTCATCAGTCATCAATCATGCCATCGCATTAGAGGCGTTAGAGAAGTCAACTAAGGCCAGCACAGTAACTTTAGTTTCCGCCATACCAGCTCTAACTTCACCAGTGACTTTGAGGAGCGCGGAAACAGCACTATGGCTTGGCCTGATGACAGACTATAAGGAGCTTAACAGGTTATTTGAGAAGACAAACTGTGATAGCTGTTTATGTACACAGGCCTCTAGTACCTTAGATAAGAAGGGAAAAATGGATACCGGCAAGGAAATGATTAGGTAAAGAAGGATTAGAAATCTTGGGTAGATGAATAACGAAGGCAAAAAAGATAACGCCACAGAGATGGAAAATCTCCAGGATCCAGGTAGCTAATTGTATGGGAAATAGCAGGAAGGATATGGTTTAGGAAATAAATAATCAAACGGCGACTGATATTGTCACAACCTATAGCATTAAACTTGATGGGGAGTACTTTCCTGATCTCATCCGTCGCTACTGGAGAGAGGTAAAAAGAAGCAATATTAGGACCGAAGTAAACCTATTAAATGATTTAAAGTTTGACCCTTGGTTTAGTGATCCAAAGGTGTATGTGGCGAGAAATGACGGTTGATATAATCCAAACCAATTATCCCCTGAAACTCAAAATGACACTTTTTGCCAATACCCATGGTTCCAAGGAACTTCCAGATATCAGTTGGGGAAGAGGATATGATATTGCTAAGAATATATCAACGGTCTGCGTTGCATATAATCTGGTTATACCGATTTATTGCAGTTTTAAACAAGGATCAATTTTCTTCAGACAACCCTTTCCTATACTTATTAAAGGCCCGATCACTACGCTTCACTGCAACGCGAACCCCTGTCGTCATCTAAAGTGCAGGCAGCCGCTTCAGCTTTACGTTTTTGATAGAAACGTGTATATTACAAAGATCTATCAATACGTTATTAAATGCGCTAACTTTTTCGTCCACTGTAGGAGCGGCCATCACAATGTCGCAGTTAATTTTAGGGGCATCTTGACACAACTTCTCTACATCCATGCGACCAAAACAACGCAAGTGTAAGATTTTAGGTGAGGGTTAGGGAGGTTTGAGGATATATGATAGGAAAATGAGGCCATCATAGGAGACACCAGATGCATAATATTAACCATGAGAAGAGAAAAGGGTGGGGTTTGAGATGAACATTAAATTGAGCCAGGTGTCCTCTCCGTCGGGATTATGGTGAGTGGCTTGTAAAGGTCAACCGGCTTGATTATTTAAAGAAGCTTAAATCTTTAATCACCCATGATGATGTGATGAGAATATTCCGACACTAAAGATTCCAGAGTCTTTTCAAGACTGGAGCAGTAATCGACAGATGGGGGAAAATATACACGACCAAGAATAGTTTAGCTCCCTTGAGACATACTTCAAGAAAAATAAATTCAGCAGATGCGGAGTAAAAGGGCGAGGAGGAAGCTAGAAGCTTATAAGAGAAGTCATTGCGTAGATACATAGCAACACCACCCCCTCTCTTATACACCCGATCATTACGTAACGTGAAACCAGAGAGGGGGTACGTGGTCGAAAGAACATGGGGCTTCAACCAGCTCTCGGAAATCAGGATGGCATGAATTTTCGCATTAGAAAATGCTTCCATCAAGTCACTGTAGTGGCTGGGTACAATTGTTTAATGGCTGGGGACTGGTCAAATGTATGATGTACGAGTAAAAAATAGCCGAGCGTATCAATTATGGAGCAAAACTATCGTCATTAGATAGTGTAACTGTTTCATTTGCAGAAAGAAAAGAATCATCATCAGTGTTCATAAAAGGAATATTTATATATAAATATAATATATGATATAATATATAATTAATTAAAATATGAATATTAAAAAGTACACTGTTATCTCTGCACCACCCGCCAACTAACATACGCACATAGTTGACCCAAAGTAAAAGCATAATGAATTTTACATTTTACACGTGGTAGAGCCATGCTGCAGCTATATTAGTAGTGTAGTTGTAGCGCGAATGGGTCGGCTCGACCGGGGAACGACCACGCTCTCACAGAATACCAGCGTAAAATAGCAGCTTAACACTGCTGTGTTTCGTATGGTGAGTCAAGTGATCAAGTAACGATTATTACATTAGAAATTATAACTCTAAAAAGTTTATCAATTGTTTGTGATTGGTCAAACCGGATCGTACAAAAAAGAAGAATGCAATCATCAATACTTTTATATTATGTCCTGGTTCCAAGGGATGAATCATTCACGATTGACACATATTATATTTTTTACACTTGACCGCATCCAGCGCAGAGCGGCTTGAATCGTCGACGTTCGAGTCCTTTCCGATCGACTCGATTCACCGGCGCTCCGAAGAGATGTTGTATCCCTTTGCGTTTTCTTTCGCATCTACCACGGCGAGTGCTCTGAGAAATTTTTCGAATTAATCCCAGCCGTCAAATTTCACGAACGCACATCGCAGCAAAAATCCCGATACCATCCACATCATCTGGATGCTTGGCGGTTCACCATTGTAGATTTTACTAGGAGTTTTCTTCTTGGTACGACCTCTCTGTGGGATTGTTTACCACCGGCGATTTTTCCGGACCGATACGACTTAGAGACATTAAAAAAAAGAGCTTACTACTTTCTAAAAAACCGGCAACACACTTGCAATTCCCCTGTTGTTCATGGGCGGCGGTAGTCACTTACCATCAGGTGAGCCGTATGCTCGTTTGCCCCCTCTCCTATAAAAAAAACATATTTAGTCGGGACTTACCGCAGGCGGCTGAAGCAGGACTGCTACTGGGACGAACACTATGCGGACCAAATGCGAGGTTGCGAGGGAAGTTCTTAGGACGCGGCCTTATATTACTATCTCAATTCAACTGGTCACACAGAGTGGGAGCGTAGCAACACGGTCTAAAGGCGGGCGTTACCAGACTTGCACTTGCTGCTTGATGTGCAATGAAGATGCTTGGTCTTGCAATCTATATGGAAAACAAAACGTCGCCAACCCCGTGCCGACCTTCCACCGCAGATTCCGAGCGGAACTTTTGTTAGGCATTCGCTGGAATACATTCGCCCCTCGCAAGTCCGATTTACTTCGCTATTAAATTCTGTTGGATATTCCCTTCAGAAATAAAATTTCCAAAGTGACCAAAATATCGTGGCATGCGTTGCGTTAATTTTAATAGATAGAACGAACTATAAAAGCTGGAGCTCGATGACGTACAAATTAAATCCATTGCATAAAAAGTTAAAATTTTATCAGCAGTAGCCATTGTCAGCATAAATCGTTTGTAGTACTTCACTTTCATCTTTTGCTTTCAACAAATAGACCTAAGAGTAAAATAAGATCGTCAATCGACAATCGACAAAAGAAGATAATCGCTTATCTCTTTTGCTGTGAAACTTGAAGCAGAGGTGAAAATAGAAATTGAGAGTTTTTAAGCTTGATAGATTGCGTGCAAACTGTGAAATATAAAAGTAACTAATAATATACGAGTATACGTAGCAAGCTAGACAGTTTTGTTCAGACGATATAAAACGTTTGTTTTCTTGGTTAGATATTTTAGATTAGGTTACTTTTTTATTGCCTAGTAATATAAATGATTATCGTGTGGTGGCGTGAGAGAATTTATAACCTCATATTATCCCGTGTGTGTTATAGATTTGACTATTAGAAATGCCAGAAAGATCTCATAATCTACGACAGACGGTAGTGACCTTGACCTAGACCTTGTGTGACATACCATATGTAAAATACACAGATTCGCGATGAGAAGCAGTGTCAAAAGAAGGAGACGCTAGATAAAAAAAGCAATTTCAAGCTATTGTGGAAGGGACCCATGTCCAGCAGTGAACTATTGTGGACTGCAAAAAATATTAATCATATTTCATAATGATTCAAAAGTTTTCATCAGTGTGTTCAAACTGCCAATATCCATAACAGACGCCGAGAAAGTTTTTACTATGTTAAGTTTTTTAACTTTTCTTCGTGCTAGTTAAAATGTACGATAGATTTATTTGGAATGTATATATCGTTGTGATTCTTGATTAAGAAAATTAAAAATGTCTTTCAATCTAGTTTTCATGGCATATACGCTGATGATAATATGACTCCAGGTCGAGTAGTCATTTACGAGTAATTAAGCAAGTTAAGGCTTTATTATAGATTAGGTATTGATTGGTAATTACTATGGATTTGGGTACTGAGTTCAACATATTTATTATATTCTAGTAATTTTTGGGTCATAAAAAAAATTTAAAACACATGTGTGCAGTTTCACACGTGGTAGAAGTGAAACCTTCAGAAAATTACGAACAAAATTCCTTTGTATAACCGCTAGAACTTGACTTCCTCAAACGGACTGTAGTGAAGGACCGGGACTCGGTACTGTAAGTTAGTATTAAGGTTCTTGGCAGTCCCTAAATTCACTAAGTGATCTCATCCTCTTTATATTGATAATCATGTATTTCCGTGGCATTAATTTACTTCTCATTTTATGATAATTTAGAAAATATCTCAGATAATTTTTGAATACTTTTTAGAAACTTTTCCTTTGACAAAATGTTGTCTAGAATTTCTTAAAATGTGAAAAAGCGGAAAGATATAAAATAATAGTAAAATATGGGAGCGACAGTTACAGCCATAGTTGCCACATTTACCAACTGGGTTGGCAACCATATTTTCATATTTTAAGGTTGTCTATTTATTTAATTAACAATCAATAATTATTAAAATATATACATATAACAATAATCAAAAGTCGAGATGTCGATAGTGATCGTATCGTAAACATAGAGCTCGTGTATAAAAATAGTAAAAAAAATAGTTGTGAAGAAATAATAGCCTAATTCGTTTCGTAGTTGTGAATAGTTGGTATTAATATAAACTCTATACTGTTATCTGAGAAAAAAAAAACCTAAATTTAACAAAAGTAACAAACGATTAAAAGTGAAGTAAAAACTTGTGCAAAATAATAGAAAACACAATTATACATTCATTGGAAGGTGTTGTAAGTTAAGTCTTATTTTAGTAACAATTGAATATTTAAATTTATCAATTCATCAACTAAACAAATCTTATTGAAAAACCTTCAAATATAAATATTATATAGAACCGACAATTAAAATTTTGAAGATACAGTCATATACATATCAATAACAGCGACATCTTTTGAAGGACAGAGGAAATTCTTTGTGTTTATTACATAACAAAAATAACATAGAATATATTATAATTAATAACACAGTCATTACTAACGCAATAGAAATAGTCTCTACGTTTAACAATCACTATTTTAATTCAACACACGAAACAACACACATAAAAAGAAAAAAACTCACTATGTAACAGTTATCATATCAACTCTATGTTACTCAAACCTATGTCGAAAGATGAAGTTAGAAGAGAGACAGTGTCATTAAAACATACTATATAAAATAAACATATAAGTTCTGCGGGCTATGACGACATAGGTACAAACATTATAAAAATTGTATCAACGAAATTATAGAAATCTTGACTCATTTAATAAATCTGTCTTTTTCGTGTGAAACTTTTCCAGATATACTAAATTTATTAATTGTTAAGCCACTGTTTAAAAAGGAGAGAAACATATCGTCAATAATTATGGCCCAATAACGTTGATACTTATTATGTCCAAAATATATGAAAAGTGTATGTAAAGAATAATCTAATTCTGTAACAAAAATAATATTATAATTAACGAACAATATGGATTTCAAAAAGACAAATCTACAACGTTGGCCATTTTTTCTCTCCTAAAGATAATACTGGAAAATTCAAATAATAATCACTTAACTACAGGGCTGTTCTTTGACCTATATAAAGCTTTTGACTTAGTCTCACACGACCTCCTGCTACAAAACCTCGAAAAGCTTGGGATTAGAGGACCTACTCTTCAATGGATATCTTCATACCTCAATAACAGACAGCAATGTGTTACAGTCATGAAAATAGATGAAAACAAGGATCTCATACCGTATTCGTCTGAATATAGAATCAATATGTATAGCGTTCCACAAAGAAGTGTGCTCGGTCCTATTTTATTTCTATTGTATATACATTCCATTGTTAATATAAAAAATCATAAATGCATATTATTCGCGGATGGTATTTCAATAATTGTGACTTGTAATAAAAAAATATAATAATATTAATGACCACGAGACTGACATAAATAACACTATAGATAATTTAATTGATAGGATTTGGCTTCACAATTCAATAAATATAATAATAAGAAATTTAATATTAATCTTAACTTACCAAAAATAAAAGCAATAACAAATAAAACATTTTTAGGAATAACTATAGTTGAAAATTTAAACTGGAAATCGTATGTAAACGATGTATCTACGAGATTAAGTAAATTTGCATACTCCCTTAAATATTTAAAAAACGTTACAAACATGAATACGGCTATTCTGTTTTACCATTCATACGTAAACTCAATAATGCGCTATGGACTTATAATCTGGGGTAAAAGCACGGATCAAAATAGAGCATTAAGTGCACAAAAAATATGTCTCAAAACAACATGGGACTTAAACCAACTGAGTCATGTTAACAGGTGTTTAAAAAACTTGACTTATTACCCTTACCATGTCTTTAAATTTATGAAATATGCATGTTCGTATGGAAGCATAAATATTTAGCTCATTAGCATACCTAGAATAAGTAAATATAATAAAAAGTCTATCTGTATACGTTTATATAACAAGCTACCAAATAATAATAAATTATTTAAATCTAAATTACAAGAATACCTAATTAAGAGTATTTCTACAGCATTATAGACTTTTTCAATCATAAGCCATAATGTACAAAACAAAACATTTGCATGCTATATGTATATAACTGTAGCAAAATATGTTGTTCATTGTATAATATTTGTAAAACCTTTTTCATACCACGTTTTAAGCAAATAAATATATTATTATTATGTGGGGTATCTATAAAGTTTTCTCATCTGGTTGGGCTGTATAAATATTTTTAGAAGCTATTCCACTTCTGATGTTAGAAATTATTTTCAGAATTATTTAAATAAAATAATGTATTAGAATTTACTCTGAAGATTAATTGTTAAAAATAATAAAAGTGTGAGAGCGGATGTTCAACTTCCTCTCTTGCTTACGCAATTAATCATTATCAGGAATAAGACAGCGTACAGCACTACACATTAATTATAGAGCAAATACAGTTCGACCAACCGTAATTATGTAGCAGACACAATCACACATTGGTGTAACGTGAAGGACATAATTACATGATAACACCATAGTACGCAAAGCAACAGCTACCCTACTCCTCTCGATGTAACACAGGGCAGCCACTCAGCAACACGATCTTCCTTGCTTACACTAGAAGAACTACTACACGAATAGAACCACATCAATTGTCTTATTTGGGCAGAATCTCAGTGTAGAAGTAATGTTTTAGCCCAACGGGCATAATAAGGATATGAGACTCGTAGAATTACAGACTGATCCCTCTTAGTTGACTGCTCGATAGTTTATACTGCTAAAACAAGTGGGAGATTATAGTTTCACCTTCAATTCTTCTTATTTCCTTTTATTATTTTACCCTCATTCGTAACAATATATAATTGTAAATGAAAATGACAAACATACACATAAATATAAATAAAATAAAATAAATACATAAAAAATACATAAATAAATGAAAACCCAAAAAGATGGAAGCCCTTAGCAGGGGAGACCAAACGGCCGAGGGTTAGGGGGAATTTTTTGCGATTATGCATGGTAAGCGCGCTTAAAAGGCCACACCCACCATGTTTCCGCGGCAAGTAGAGCCTCATAATCGACAATCTCGCGTGATGCATCCTATGGGACGTCATAGTAGTGCGGACTTTTTATCCAGGGCGTTAAGTTCAGTTTGAGTCCACCTAAGTATGCCAAAGGTATATATGAGAACAGGCATGAGCCAACCGTTATGTCTTATTCATGCCCGACAAAAGACTGTTGAGCAATTTTGTCAAGTGTGCATAAAACATATCGCAAACTGACTGTTTCATATCCGCCTCATCGATACCTATGTTCTGTGACATACCCAGGTATCGGTACGTTTCAGCCTTGGATAAGGTCCTTATGTTGATAGGCATAGATAAGTCTATGCCCTCAGAGTTAGCAACCCTTCCCCTTTCGACATGGAGGATCGCACACTTATCTATCCCCAGCTCCATTCTAAGAGAATTGCTAAAATCACAAGTGATATTTAGCGATTCCACAAGATGTGAGCGACTGGAGGCGAATAACTTGAGATCATTCATATAGAAAAGGTGGGTCACTTTTGTACCACCTCTCCGAAGCTGAAATCCTCTCCCGAAATTTTATTATTATTATTAATGGAGAGGGTACAACATGATGTAAAGTTTGTACAAGGGTTCTTATTATTTTATAATGTCTTTTACTCGTTTTTTGAAACAAATTTTGTTTTCACGCATATTAAGAGAAATGAACGGGAAAATCACTGAGCTTTCAAGGATGAAAGTAAGAAAGGATTTAAGATAAGATCTAATTGCTGTATTTAGGGTTTTAAGAAAGGTAAATCGATTACAGACATGTGAAGGGAAATTAGGACTGTGTAGAATGATGAAGAGAAGACCTTCAAGAAAAGAGCCTACTCCTGTTTAAAAGGCCGGCAACGCATCTCCAATTCCCCTGGTGTTGCGGTTGTTCATGGGCGGCGGTAGTCACCATCAGGTGAGCCGCATGCTCGTTTGCCCCCTCTCCTATAAAAAAAGGATTCGATTGTTCCTGCAAATTCAAATTAGGAGTCATAACTATATTCTGTTTTCTTATTCCTGTATGATCATTTCTGTTATTAGTAAGAAATCTTTATTTTTAAACATTAGATTTTATAATAATGTGCAATATTGTTATTCATTTAAAAATATATGTAAAAATAATTACTTTATATGAATTTCTGTCAAGTAGATCGAGATTTTGTGGCTCTTTTGGTTTTAGATTCATATACCACTAACTTTTTGACGCGGTGTCGCTCGTGCTGACTTCGGCAACATCTTTAGTATTCCCTGCAAAAATTATTAAAACGGAACACATATTATGTAAACTATGACATAAGTTTTTTGTAAAAACTATTTCACATAGGTTGAAATTTAGTATAACTATGATACTTAGTTACCCAAACACAGACGCGAATTTAAAAATTTGAATTTTCTACTTTAGTGATTAGTTATTAGAAATAAACAGGAAGCAAAATAATATTTTTTTATCGTGTTGGTTGTCAAATAAAAGCTCTTTAAAGCAACATTTCAAAAGCATCTATCGTAAACTTTTTGTGCATACGAGTATAAAAATTAGAAAAAAAATTTGCTGTTTTAATGCAAAATTCGCAAAAATTGTTGTCATTTTTTTAATTGCAATAGTTAGTCATGCTAGTAACTGCTGGTACTTATTTTAAGTACTTAGCTCTACTTCTATTTAAAGTTATTAATTTGTTACGGGAACCGAATATAATTTAATAATAAGTTGAGGATTACTTTTGATATGTTTTCTTTCATAAACGTTTACATTTTAGTGTCAGTTTACTACAAAGATTTTCACGTATCGCATTTCTTGGGAGGCGGGAGTAAACCTGCCGCTGTGAAAACCACCTACCATAGCACGCCCTCTTAAGCATTAAGTTAAATGCACAATAGACGTCTCACGCTCAACGTTCAGTACACAGTTCTATAACACCGGTTACTGTTTTGAGAAGTAGTCTCACAATGTATTTAATAGCTCAATATTTTATTGAAAACTAGCAGTATTTTAAATCATAGACTATATATAGAATTATAAATTAATAGTATATGTATGAACCGAAAATCAGAAAGGCATAACGAAACAAACTTTACTTTTTATTTTATAAATCCTCGAAGAATGTTTTAATAGATATTTGCATATATTTTCAATTTTTTTTACCGATATTGACAAAAGTGTATCAGAAAAATAAAAGAAATACTTCGCAAATACATGAATTATACTTCCAAAAAGCGTAGTCAAATCTACTCCGACCTGTAAATATTATTGCCGCTATCAAACAAGACATCAACAAATATTGATTTAGTAAATATCCTACGTCTTGGTTCTGGGACATATTTATTTATAAATATGTGGTAAATAATATTTTTCCCTGAAAATATGCGTAGGTAGGTTATCTATTTTTGTAAGTAAATACCTTTAAAGTATTTGCCATGGTTGGGCGTATAAAGGCTGAAAAACTTTTTCTTTTCTATCAAATGTTCAACTAAAATTACTGTAAAGTGTCGAATCGTGGAATTAGGCATTTCATGATACGCCGCCATTTTATGATTGAACCTAGGGCCCAAAGACCACCCAAGGCGCTCCTTTACTTACTGTCACAGATAATACTAGATAAGTACTTTAATATTTTTAATATATTAACAAGAGTCTAAATTACTCAATTCAAACGAACAGACTATTACATATGCATTATACTTCATGTCATTACAAATTTTGACCATTGTTAGGTCCAGGCACATACACGTAAGTTCACAAAGGGAGTTGGGAGATGCAGAAAATCTGCAGGGCATCCAGGTTTTGAAAGGATACCTAACCAATATCTTTACAATATTTTAAACTGTTTGTCAATCAAGACAACGTTATTGTTTCGTCACTTATGCTAATCTGAGTAAGCTTGTGAAATTTATTTAAAGCTTACGTTGGTAGAGAAGTAAATAATAGTTTTAAAAGAATTAAGTTCTTGTAGTTGCCATAGGCAACCTTACCATTACGGTAAAACCAATATCCCGTTCTGCTTGATTTTTTAGGGAGAGGACTAGTCCTATCCATATCCTTCTCAGGTAAGGCCCACCAGAACACATGGCGCGCGATCCTCCGCGGCGTTCAACTATATCTGTATGTACCTACATTTAATTACTAACATCCAGCAGATATGGACTTTGCACTTAGATTCGATATAGATTTTGAAAGAGATGAATGGTTGTTCCAACCTTCAGAAATATATTCACGCGCCGTAACTGATCATAAGTTCTAGATCTGACTTATCCGGTTTCTGAGGAATATAGAGTCGGTGTAAAATTTCAATCCTGCTAAAAGTTTGTGTGAAGAGAATAATGAGATCCTATTACATTATCTTACCAAGCATTTTACAGAAGCTTAACCCTTATAATTCTATTAGTGAATTGGATAGTGATTGCTAAATTTTTCCACCAAATCTTATATTATTGATATTATGAGACTATCATTATTATTACTAAAATTCTTCAAACATACTTCGATTTTTATCGGAGATTATCTGAGATAACTATACTTCATTTCACTTTAACATGGGTTGTCTCTTGTGTTAAGCGCCTGTTCTCTAAAATATGTTATCTCTTAATAAAAAGAAGTACTTCATAAAATTTATAATCTTACATTAATTTTAGTCACAGTGAATATATAAACCAACATGTTACGGCCTACGGCTGCTCCCTTAAAGGTCAAATCCTCAGGGGCCCATTCAGCTGAGTTTCGACGAGCAGACGTAGGTCGGGCCTCCTCCAGGCCAAAGTGGAAAATCTCTACTTACACTAGACTGTATGGGGGAGCGTTCTATACTACGGCAATTCGACCGGGAGAATATTAGACGGAGCTTACTTACCTATATCCAAGGCGACTGGTCCCTCCGGAGTCGGTCAGGTCGCATGTGGTTGTGTAGTGCAAGGGAAATAAGGTGATGTGATGTGTATCTGGGTGTGACTGATGGTGATTGACCCGACCATAGCGTAGACCTTGGCCGTCGGCAGCAGCCCGGGCGTCGACACCGCTCCAAATTGAGGGAACGTTCCGCGGCGTTGTCCACAGTCACTTTCCTCGTTCGTCACGATGACAGTCCATTAACTCTATCGTACGATTAACTAACTTACAGAAGCCACTAACTCTCGTTTGTTATCAGGTTAATGCACAAAACGAACACGGAGTGTCCGGATCAAAGGTCACTACCGTTTCGCGTAGCAGCAGTTATTTCTAGAATATCAAAGGCCGCACTAGCTAATATTGTCGAATGCACTTATACAGATTCTGAGTCGGACCCAATAAGTCCCGGGAAAGGCTATCCAACAAGGAATGCGCGTTATAAATCCTAGACAGGATGTTTACTAGAAGCCTAAACTATTCCGCGGTTCCCGAACAAAAATGACAGTGTGCTGTCCCAAGCACAGCTGGCAAACGACTGACTTGCACTCGCGCGCGCTCGACACATCCAACTGTCAAACCGGTATGGCACCGAGCCGCACGCCCCCTAGATTTCGATTCCGACAACAGCGTTTGGCGCGAACACAACATATAAACATTTTAACCAGATTTGTCTATAAAGTAAATCCAATTTCTTCTAAGCACAAAAACTTATTTCTCTTAATGAAAGTCAACATATATTAATTTTTATTTTCTTTGTAAAGCATCATTATGAAGATGTTATGACTAAAGAGTAATATTTTGTTAAATATTGTTACTATTTTGTAGAGGTTTTTAAAAATGGTACAAATAGTTGATTTTATTACTTCATCATATAATATTTTTCATAAATATTTTTACATCTTAACGTTTGACAAAAGTCTTTGCAGTATTGCACAATTAGATATAAACAATCCTCGCGTTTCCACTACTGATCAGTGCAGTCGCTTTATAATGATGTGGCGGCTCTAATACAGAACCTACAATATTTTTGTGAAGTAAACATACCTTTTGCGCGAAAATAATTTGAAATGGCGCGTCAACCTAAACGCTTCGATACCGATGTAGTACCTCGTGTACTACTTCCTGTAGTACCGATGTAGTACTTCCTGGTCTTTGTTCAACAAAAATTGGACAGCATGAACCAGTTATCTATGAAGCAGGTGCTGATGACTACCTTCACCGAGGACAAGATTATAAAAGCAAATAAGGTAATAGCAGACTCTGCCGTAACCAAAACCATCCTATCACACATCATAGGGATGGACGCGATAATAAAGGCATGCAAAATATCTTCAGGCTATTCAATGACACCGACATTGATGACATTCAAAGTTTCAACAAGTTGCTTCCCGTGACATTCGATCACATAGACGTGACCAGATTGTTGAAGGAAATCACCACGTCGAATGCTGAAATCACTGACACTCGTTTCAAACTTAAAGGATCGGAACTAGCCGCAACAGAGTTAACTAAGGAAGTCACTATATTGCGCAACATAATTGAAACATCTGCGAATTCACCAACGGTGTAGAATGTAAATATGACACGCAGTAATCGTAATAGTAGTCATATTATTTCACCGATGATTGTGAATCCCTTATCCGGTACCGCCTCTCAGCGGGTTGATGACCGTGAAACTAGGGCGAATTCGTTTGTCGTTGCATCGACACCTAAGTCCTTGACTGAACCCACGAGCGCATATCCGCGGACGCCAACCTCTCGAAGGTCAACGAACTACAAATCCTACGTACTCCAGGTTTCTGCAAAAAACAAAGAAACATTCCTCGCTCAACATTCTGGCCCTCTGAAAAAAGTTCGTTTATAGTTTGAAGTTAATGAATAAATTGTTATCGGCCAATGTTTTTAATTTTTAAATCCTTGATGCCTGAAATCAAGTTGTATTGTATTGTACTAATTTCGGTGGTGTAAAACTAACAAGCACTCTCTTCACTAAGATGTGATAAGTTGAAGGGCATTTAATAAATGTTACACGGCAATGCTCGCGCAATAGGGCAAAAATTACACGTAACAAGTTGTTGAAACTTAACTGGAAACTGTAATCACGTTCCCTTCACTTACAGGAATTATCACCGGGAGATTTTCTTTTCGGTCACTACAGAATTATCTAAATAACAAACAATTTGAAAATCCCGAGAATATTCTTTTTCCTGCAGTCAAAATCTAAGGATTCTTATCGTCAGGGAATTTACAATCATGGATGGAGGATAGATGGATGTATACAGATGGCAATTACTTATTGATGTAATGTTATTTTCCATTTTCAAAAACTTTTGCAATAACCCTATAATTTGATCTAAAGTTTTGAACTTCAATTTGTAGTAATGTAATTATAATATCAAATAACAATTTAATCTTTTAAAGGGACTAAAACAAAAAACGTGTGTATTTGGACAATGTATGAAAGCCAACCAATTCCTTCTGATGTGTACTTTTTCGTAATAGAGTAGATAATAAATATCTTGTAATACGGATGGTTTCACAAAGTGTTATATTATGTATAATTATTATATAATAAATAATTATTTTAAAAATAATGAAAATGTAAATAAATAAAACTAACGTGAATGTCTATTAAAATGAAGCGTCATTTAAAATATATTAATATTTATTTCATAGCGAGATAAGAAAAAGTGCGAGGGAGATGAATATTATTCCATCTCGCTGACTTTTAGCTGTCAAGGCCGTCTACACTACGTCAGAAGGGGTCGTGACAAAACATTTTTTGTCGCCTAACCCCCATCCACCAAACCCGTACTCTCCGATAAAGAACTTCGTTCCAAAAATAGTTTTTTAATAATAATACGTAATTCGTAGACCACAATATAAGCCTCTTACCGGTAGGCGAAGTGTAGGGCGACCCCCCACGAGATGGAGTGACGACCTGGTAAGACATGCAGGAAGTCGATGGATGCAGGTGGCTCAGGACCGTGCTTTGTGGCATTCCTTGGGGGAGGCCTATGTTCAGCAGTGGACTTATGAAAGGCTGTAATGATGATGATGATGATGAATATAAGCTATCCATTGATATATCATACATTGAGATAGGCTTAATATATATCGAATAATGTTTAAAATTAACAGTTTTTTCTCCCTTATAAATAGCTACTCGTATTTCCAATTTATGTCTTTGTTGTATTGGGTATGGGATATATGAATAAGCTTTATTAAAACATTTTTTTTATAAAATTAGCTTTAAAGATTTGTGAATTTCAAATTAATGAACGTCATTTCAAATATCATATTTTTATTATATTTATATTGATTTTGGTTATTAAGTTATTATGAGCAATTTAAAAGTACTCAATACTCGAAGCCAACACTTTATCGGTACTCGAAAAAGATTCTATCAACGCTTTCCACTTACAACGTCAATTGAAAAACTGTTCTGACTGTTAATCAATTTCACTATCACTTTTTAATATTTCTGTTTAATAATCGTGTACTAAGATTCGTAGAATTTAAAGCAGAGATAGCTTTATTTCGAAACAAAATATTCCATTCATAATATCTAAATGAGCATATTAGGATCGAATATAAACAATGTCGTATCAGACTCAGAAATATGAAAAATTGCATATAAATATGAAAAATTTCATATATTATTTTGCAGTTTCACTCGTTCTACTTGAATTACTTTCGTATCTTTTATATCAATTATTAATTGTTTTATGTAGAAGAAATTCTAATTTCATTCATGCCAATAATTCTAGTGATATAATAATGAAAGTGGGGATGTATGTAGTTTTTATTATATACTAGCTCGCTAGGCAGATGTTGTTCTGCCCTTTCCAACGACCCTTCCTATAAAAATCCTTAAATTCGCAATAAAAAATTTTGAGGGTCATTTATCGGGATAAAAACTTTCCTATCTCTCAAGTTGGACCAAAATGCACACAGTGTGCAAAATTTCATTGAAATCAGTTTAGTAGTTTAGGAGTCTATCGCGGACAAACAACGTGACACGCAATTTTTATGTATAAAGATTAAAATTATTTTACTAGTACCTATGCATATTTTTATTCATATTTATCACATAAGTACTTAAAATATATAAAAAAATATTTAATATCTTATTTTTAAAATTATTAGGTTCCGTAAGGAACAAAGGAAAAAGAAAGACCGGCGGGTAAATATTCCCGTAAATCTAGCCAGTAAACCCAAAATATATCTAAATATGGGATTAATCTTACTATATTTTTAAACTCATTTGATAGAGTTAATCAAATAATTACTTTAGTTTTAGTTTAGATATTTATTTTTTGATTGATATTTATTTTATAACGTAATCAGTTCAGCAATCTTTTTAAACTGTTCAAAATCATCCGACCATAAATATTGAAATGACGGTAGCACGAACGTATTAAAAAGCACAATTTAGAATGCTTAGGTACTGAATTCTAAATCCACGTGTTCCATTTTCCGTGATTGAAGTAATATTTCTGTCACGAAATTTACGCAGTACTTATTTAGTTTTAACACGAGAAAACCTAGTATGTACACATGTAAACAACTGTCAATGTTTTAAACTCTGACTACGAAAATCTGTCGCACTTACATTTTAGCATTTAAAAATCTGTAAGCAATATATTTTATCTTCTTTTATAACTATCTATGGTCATTTTAGAAGATTAGAATCAGAACATTAGCTCATAAAATATCTACAAAGTAGTTACGGTGAAAGTAAAGGAAAATTACAGCGTCCCACTGCTGGTCTTCGTTCATATCTGAGAGGGTTTTAGGATAAGTAAAAATGTCCGCCGCGTTGCCCCAATGCGTGTTGGCGAACTTCACATGTCTATGAAATACTTTTTTTTCTTATTTCTCAGACATGCAGGTTTACTCACGATGTTTTCCTTCATCGCCGAGCACATGGTAAATCAGCATTTAAAATTGCAGTTAACAATTTTATTGATGCCAGTGGGGATTGAACCCGAGTTGTTCTCGCACTATGGATTCACAGCGCGCACTAAACCCCTGAGTTACCACGGCTCGGTTACGGTAACTATACGTGCAAATATAAGAAATCATATAGATTTCATAAATCACTTTGAATATATAATCAACTGGTAGGAATAAAAATAATTACTAGGTAACAAATTTGTAGCCGAAAATTGAAAATAAAAGCGTGACTGAAATAGTTTCAACTATAGTGGAGTCTCGTCTATGCGCTGCGATGCACTTTGTTGATTTAAGCCCTGTCAACCAAATATCAAGCGAAACATGTAACGAGTTTATTTCAATTCATAACGTAAATCTATATTTCCGCGAACGTTTCATATTGATTAATACTTTAAAAATACATATCAGGCATATTTTTTGTCATTAATTTGAATTTCTACGTGGAAATGGGTCATATTTTAAAATTTTACTTAAAATAAAAAGTACAAGACAGTGTGTTACTCAACAAACTGTAAGCTTTTATCCATTTACATCATGTTGATTAAAAACTTTGTATGTTATTAAAATATGTCTATTTAATTTCGACGGAATACAGTAACAAAATTGTAATTTTTTTTTAAATTGCAATAAATCGATTTTATTTAAACATTATTTAAAATACGAGACAAATAGTTTCTTATAATCAAAATATATTATGCGTGTATAAGTTAAAATGAACCTATTTTACGACTTAATATATAATTGCTTAATTTAATAAAATTTTTCAAAGTCTGGCTTCTTAAAAATTACTAAATATGTCATCTCTCGGGCCCAGCAATTATAAGTACATATGCCTTAAAATTATAACAAAATGGTGGTATATGTCGCAGCCAACTAGCTTAATTAGATAATTAGCCTTTCAGTTAAAAGGCTAGCCTTTTTACGTTCAACTAACGGCCTGAATGGTAATCAGCCTATGTGTTTCAGCCGATGCATCTAATACAACATTTCTTGGCTAATTATATACTATATAAACTGTACGCGGCTTTAGGGTGGCCACTTCAGCCATCGCATACGCCTTAACGCATTAACCTACGCCATAACTCACTGTCGCCAATATTACAAGATAGTTGCAATATTGTATTGGATGCATCGATTTAATATCATTTACGGCGCTTGTTGAACGGCGCCCTTTAGTAAAGAGGCTAGGCTGTTAACTGATAAACTAATTAAGCTAGACGACTGCGACATATACACTGTATTAATGCTAAAAAATTATTTGTAAAATATTAAATTATTTTAATTTTATTCTGAGTGTTAACTATCTTTATTACAAACATTTTATCGTCTAATCGTTACCTCGATGTAAGTAGTAGCAAAGAATCTATACTAATCTAAACTTAATATAATAAAGCGGAAGAGTTTTTTTTTGTTTGTTTAAACGTGCTAATCTCTGGAACTACCAGTCCGATTTGAAAAATTCTTTTGGTATATTATAGCCAGATTCATGTGAAATAGTATAGGCTATCTAGCATTAAGCTATATTACTCAACTAGCCTTAAATATGGATATTTGTTAAGCAAGTCAGAAGAAAAAGCACTCCCGAAATGATTTATCCTCGTACGCTGGTGTTATCGTTAGGGATGCGTAAATAAAATGTTCTAGAAAAATATAGACCTTTCCTTCGTCTAAAAAGGGTCCGCGATACCATATGTCTATTTCTTATACATAAGCCATAATTTGGTATTATGTGACAAAAAATATTGAAAATTTAAAAGGGATTTATGAGCGTTATTATTAGGCATGGCCTATTTATCCTTACGAACGAAAGTTACTTCATCATCAAGACAATTTTATGAAGATAAACTTTGTTCTTTATACCATGTTATTTGGACACATAGTTTAAGAGATAATGTAAAATTAAAATAATTCAATACTTGGCTGGGCGCGCGAACGACGCTTAAACCCTAGCCGTTATAAAATGCTTGAACTAGGTCATGTCGCGCACCTCGGACACGTGATGACGCGGGTGAAACCGCGGGGCACAGCTAGTATAACATAATAGAATAGAATAGTATAGAACTTGAAAGTCAACAGCTTGGAAGCGACCATCTCATTCCCAGGGGTTATTATCAACCATGTATTCATTCATTTTTTAATAATCATTTTATACAGTAATTGTATGATAAAATATTTACACTTGGTATAGTAGAGAGACCTTGTATATTTTCTGGGACTTTATTATAACAGTGTACATCGCC
This sequence comes from Parnassius mnemosyne, assembly GCA_963668995.1. Classification (NCBI taxonomy): domain Eukaryota; kingdom Metazoa; phylum Arthropoda; class Insecta; order Lepidoptera; family Papilionidae; genus Parnassius; species Parnassius mnemosyne. Next base: position 54,703,465 of record CAVLGL010000082.1, read on the forward strand.
CCAAGAGTAAATTACTGACTCTGTGGAGTCGAGAAGGTGGTCCTACGTTAACACAGAATACTAGAATAAAATAGAAGCATTATATGCTGCTGTGTTTTGTATAGTGAGCGTAGAGTGGGAATAAGGCAATACCTTGGTCCTCAGGAGTGACAACGCATTTAAATTTTGATTTTCAATGAACGATAGATGTACATAGGTGTCTATAGGCCACGACATTCACTTACCATGAGGTTAACTGTGTGCTAGATTGTAACCATTATTTTATAAAAAAGGGATACAAGAAGTACGTAGAACAATCAATTTATTGATCCTTGCAAAGTAATATCATTTAGCACTCAGCGTTCACAAGCTGTTATCCGGAGCTTACCAACAGTCCTTGCAGAAAAAATAATTCTAATTATGTAAAAAATACAAAATAAATTTAACATACGAAAGAATTGATGTGCACAATAATAGGAAATAATGTATGTATGTTGTAGTTAAGGCAGGTAAAATAAAGTGAAGATACACAACTTATTAGAGAAACCGTATAGTGGCGGTGTAAGAATATCCACTACTTCATGTCATCCCATAAGTGTCGTAAGCATAGACTTAGGATATACTGGCGTAGTTGTAAGAGATGTCAGTTGGTCACAAACTGATATTAAATAAAAATTAAACTCTTATTTCTAGCCCAAGAGTGGGGCATGTGTAGGCAGTAATTATAATATACCCTTTTCATGCTGCTATCATATTGTACTTAGATATACCGTATACCTAGAAGCTAGGGCTATGGATGGCTTAGGACCGTGGCTTGCGGCATTTCTTGGGGGGAATTCCTACTATGTTCAGCAGTGTACTTGCGAGGAACTGTAATGAATGAATTAATTTGGGAATGAAGCTTATACTCACCACGCACAGGTCTGTTGTGAATAATGGCTGCATCACTAATCTTATTTACCATTCTGAGGAATTTTGGTTCAACCTTTTTGGATAAAATTGGAGCCTTGTGTTCCCGCACGGAACAATTGTTTGTTTGGCCAACAAGTAATTTTTCCGGATCTGAATGTTTATTCATACAGATGAAAATCCTAGTATGGATCCTAGTATCCTAGTATCCTCTCAGTTCCCTGGTTCTCAGAGCCTCATAAGTGTGGTACAGGTGAGCTTAAGAATCGGAGAATCAAGTAAAGGCATGTACAAACATTCTCTCTTACATATCCCATTTATACGATTAATGCTAAGTTTTAATTACTACGTGGTAAAGCCACGTTGTAGCTATATCATGGCTGTAGCACGAACGGGTCGGCTCAACCAGGTGAAGACCACGCTCTCACAGAATACCAGCGTATAATAGCACCTTGATGCTGCTTTGTTTCGTATGGCGAGTGTAGAAAACCAGAGACCTTTTTTACTGGCATTCCATCTCAGTCCTCAGTGGTGACAACACACCTGCATTTTGATTCTTAATTGAGGATAAATGTAGATGTCTATGGGTGATAGCATCCACTTACCATCAGGTGGATTGTGTGTTCGTTTGCTACCCTTACTCTAAAAAAACCTACGAATGTGAATTTATTGCCGTTTTTTATGAAAATTACGTTATAACTTTAAATAAAATATGTATATAAAGGCAATTTATATATTATTTCATATGACAAATTCTTTATAGAATACATTTGATATAATATAAGGGGTTAACCTCACACACTACTTATTAGTACAAGTGAGATTAACTGACCATTTCTATTCACTACACGCAATTTAATGACTTGCCGTTCTTTATAGGGTACTTCAAAATTAGGTTATCCGAGAATCATATTTATTTCGTAAGCACAAGATACCCCTAGTATATTTATGGTATAATTGATCTTTCTTATAACACAGTTCAATAATAAATTCTCGGAACAACATCGTGAATATTATTAGTTTATTTATTCGAAAGATTCAAAAACCTTTATTATATACCAAATTGTGTAAGAACTAAATTTGTAAAATTTGTAAATTTGTTTGTTGATCGACTACCAAAATTAAAAAAATAATACTAGCTTCTGAAGTCAGTACTGTGATGTCCCTCGTCTTCGATTTGCGACGATATTATAGTCATAATGACATAATCGCTGGAGACCTCAGCACTATTTAGCTCAATGACTTCGATAGTGCCTCCAACCGGATAGGGTAGGATAGAATTAAAATGACTTGACAAAACGAAGGTCATGTGTAAAGTCCATTTCACACTTATGGGGTACTTTGGGTGCCCTATGCTCAAAGTTGTAGACGTGTATGTTTATCCAGAACCAATGGTCTGATTTGGTAATTCCAACTTCGACCAAGAGGTAAATCGGCGGATTCAGCTTGGCTGGAAAGCGTACGGGAGATTACGGCACATCTTCTCTTTGCGTGTACCTCAAAACTTGGAAACAGGATTTTATAACCAGCACGTGTTGCCAGTGATTAAATTAGGATCTGAGAAGAGGTCCTTTCTCACTGGCCGTATGACGAAGCTCAAGGTTTCTCAGCGAGCTTCGGATAAGGCTATGCTCAAATTTCCTCCATAGACGAAATCAGGATATCCTCAGTAGAACCAAAGTAACCGGTATATCCCAAAAGATCTCTGCTAAAGTGGCCAGCCCCATACAGCAAAGAAACGAGAGCCGATCAGGAAGAAAGATTCTCTCAAGAGTGGCAGGCTCGTATTGGTTAGTAAATGTACGCCGGTTGTCCATTAGATGGGGTGACGACGACATTGGTGGTAAGGGGTAATGCAGGAATGAGATGGATGCATAAGTGGCTCTGGTTGGTGCAGGACTTGTGAATGGCTATAATGATGATGACGATAACGATGTTAAAAGATAAAAAAAATGTAATTTGGATTTATTTTATGGACCAAACTCTTGCTATAATGTGACTAACATGTTCATCGACAAAATCTTTCATTATATACTTTCATTGAAGTATAAAAACGTTAGTCTTATGAAATTAGCTTAAAGGTTCTCTGAGAAAAAATAAGCGGATGACTCTCTAGTGTCGGATGAAAGTCGCAAAGTGAGACTTCACGATACTTACTAAGCTCTTCGTAAGGATGCCTGTATCGAGGGCCTCTTGACTCCACAGTTTCTTTAATTAACCCTTCTGTTCTTCTTACTTAATTTTTCCAAATAAGTTGAAATTTAGTTTCTTTTTTCATTGACAACGTTATTAGTAGCAATAATATATTCTATTTATCAGAACGTTAAATGCGAATGCGTGGCTGCCTGATTTTACTGAATTAACATCCAGTTTAAAGTAATTAAATATATAGAATATCAATTAATTCAACTTAAATTATAAATTCAAAATGTTTATTCTATTTCACCTCAAAATTAATGCAGGTACACGTTGTACACAGGTATACATGTGACTCTACATGTTATTACTCTAAGGCCTGGACTCCACCAAAGCGGAGACCAGAGAAAATGTGTTTTAAACAATCTATAGAATTTCGTTATTCACCGTTTCCACTCAGCTTCAGTGGCTACCACTGAACGGAGATATATCATGTTTCTACGGCGCGATCGAAGTGGTGATGTGAGCTGTGCCTCGCCGAGATTGAGCTTGGCGGCGGTACAAAGCAGAGATGTGAGCTGTGTATCGCAAGCAGGCGACAGCGTGCAGTGAGCGGCGCCGCTAGTAAAAGAAGTTATAGTTTTTGTAATAGTGAGACGACTGAGACGTTCGTCTTTCGTGTCAGATCACGATAAAATGTGCATTCATTTCAACATCTAAAGCCGCGTCTCCACCAAAGTTTTGTTGCCAACACAATAGTTGCCAACAAAACTTGTTTCCATTTTCGGCGGTAACATCAAAGGAATAAGTTTGTTGCCAATTTTGTTCCCTCGGTTGAAACGCTTGTTGGAAACAGTTGTAAACAGTTGGAAACATAACTGTTGTCAACATTTTTGGTGGATACGCGGCTTAACGCTCGCAGCACGCTGCTCAGTTCCGCTCTAGCCAGCACACATCACCGCTCCAGTTTAGCCGCACGTACGCATCTCCGCACAGCTTTGGTGGATACACTCTAGTTGAAAAACATCACCTCTCGTGGTGGTCTCTTAGGTGGAGTCTGGGCCTAAAGGTACCGTACAAGGGTTTAGAAGGAAGGTTTATTAGAAAGCTAACTATTTCTTAATTTTTGGGTGTATCTACATCCAATATTTTCTAGCTTTTAACATAGATTATAAAATATCGCAAATATTGAATATTATTTATATAAATTAGTTAAAGCAAAATTAGAAATATTAGGTCAGAATATAAAGTTTTTTTTTGTAAAATATATTTAATCAATCAAAGTATGCACCGTCACCGGCAAAATTGCATAGATAACATCTATGCAATTTTGCCATCTCATAGTTAGTTCATTGATCCCTTTACTAAAAAACCATGGGGGCGAGAATGAATAAACTCTTTGAAGGCGGTTTGGACTGCCGCATCGGAGTTGAATTTTTGTCCTTGTAAGAAGTTGTCCAAATTCTGGAAAAAATGGTAATCTGTTGGAGCAAGGTCCGGGGAGTAAGCTGGATGTCGCAGACATTCCACTTGTAGCCCATCTAACTTAGTGGTTGTTTGTCACAGAACACTATTATTCCTACGGAGAAGAATGCCAACTTCATATAAAATAAAATTAATATACCCACTAGCTCCATCTATAGTCGGCCCACCTGCAATATTTTCGTGGCGGGAAAATTTGAACGTTGCTCTTTTTTTTTGGGGGGGATATTTGAGGTATTTTTTTGGGTTACCTATCCCAGCGCTGAATAAAAGAACAATAAATTATAGTTTTCTATTTATTTATTCAAAATACTTTAATTTGTATTTTGAATAAATAAATTGAAAAATTAAAAAATATACATAACTTTAAAAAAGTACTTTACAAAACTGGTGTTTTAGGTATAAATTATAGGTAATTTCTCTTCCACAACATGCTCTACCCACTAATTACCTATATGAGAAAAGATATGAAAGCATGTACCGCCTTTTCTCATAACTTTTCTTTTTATAAGTTTGGACCCAAAGGGTGTTATCAGGACCGTAATAATGAGCCTACAATGTTAGTCTTGTAGACTTAGTATTACAGTCCTGATGGAATGTGAACACCATACATGCGGCATCGCCGACGCGACCAGTATTTGTATACTGGCTGCCTAACAGCAGGTGGTTCTAAGGTACAAAAATACATTTCTCGAACACGCATAATACTAAAACACAACAGACGGAAGACAAAATTACTCCAGCAACTTAGTTCTATCTATAATCATTAGATAAGTTTAAACAAGTAAATAAAATTCAATATTTATCACAATATTTCAATTACCTATTTAAAAAAATTATAAAAATAATATTATATATACTTGACAATCATGAATGAATTGTTATTATATATATTTTTCTCAAACAACTTAATTAATAAAAAAGCTCTTGCATTGCCCCTGGCAAAGTGTAAAAACTCAAACTAATTTTAACAATATTTAAAATGTCTCTTTATATAATTTCTTATAATTTATTTTAGTTGATTAATTTAGGTGACTATATTTTTATGTAAAATTCTGCAACAAGCTTTGTCAAACAATTTATATAAAATGCAGAACTACTCTTCAAATTACCTGTTCCAATCTCACTACCAGATGAAATATTTGTTCTGCACTGAATGTCATATTCCATAAATAAATTTCAAAAACGCTTTAACAAATGTGGTGTATCTAAAAGTGTCACTATTTCTTTGTTGTGGAATGTAAAATAGGGTTGTTGCATATTTGCACCCAAAATAGACAGAACTCGCCAATTTACTGATGTAGATATATTTATCCCAGCCTGAAAGCACTGATTTAAGACCTGAAATTAAAAATCAAATATAGTTTACTACTGTTGAGATTGTTTAGTCAACATTTTTAGATTTTAAAGAAAATAAAACATCATATAAAGTACTATAAACTACTACTTTCATTAGTACAGCAAGTCTATTTGCAGTTGAAAATGCACTGGAGAAATAGTGGGTACCATGGTACCATGATCCCGATACCCTTCAATAAAATCATCTTTTGGTTTGTACATTTCTTGGAAGCATTAGTGAAATCATCATCATCATTACAGCCCTTCACAAGTCCACTGCTGAACATAGGCCACCATCATTAAAATGTTTTTCACACAGCATTCTGTTCTCAATATGTAGCTTTGCCTGGAAAGCTAGTATACTACTCTTTGGCAGGAAACAAATATTTCGCCCACAATGTACAGCTGAAACCAAAAAATATTATTATTAAATACGAATATTATCAAAGTAGTTCCAGTGGTTTACTAACCAATAATTTGTTTATAGATGGTTATGAGAAATAACCTTTATAAGTTGTTGAGTTAACTCTTTAAGGTTAGAACTTGAAGTGAATAAATACGTACCGAAAAATGTTCTTTACTGCAGACTGCGGGTTTCGGTAAAATAAATAATTTAATGTTGTCTACGGCCGGTGAGCTGCCGCACTTAAAACACTTCCTTCTATTTTCTTTATCCGCCATTGCACAGCACGGTTTTTAGTCACTTTCTCGTATTTCACTGCGGATCAATGTCTAATACTTACTGTCTAATACTGTAAACATTTTGCACAACACAAAACGGACGAAATAAATCTTAATTCGACGTCCTAAGCTAGCAAAATCGTAGAAAAGGAGATACAATCCAATCAAAAACTACAAGCAACCTTGAACGACAATAATGCAACGGCGCTTTATTTGTTTTTAGTGCTACCAGAAACGAGTATAATTTTATACTCATTAAAAATCAAAACAAAAAAAAAAGAACATTTTTTTCCTTTTCTGTCAATGATATGTTAATATAATAACGCAAAAAAATGTGGCAGAGATAGTAATCTTCATAAGAAAAATTTAAATTTGAGAGTTTCTAATTCATCTTTAGCAAAATATTACTGTTACACAGGACATTTATCTGACAAATGGCAATAATGAAATTAAGCCCCCGTAGGCATTTCATTCCGCCCATACAAAGTTGACCGGGCCTGTTGTTTGCAGTGCATTGTGTGGTCTTGCGTTATCGTGAAGCAGCAGTGGCCTAAAGCGATTGACCAATCTCGATTGTTTAGCAGCTAATTCTTCGTTCATGGTTTGCAGTTGCTGACAATAGATATCTGCCGTAATCGTTTGGGCAGATTTTAGAAAGCTGTAATAAATGACACCGGCTCTAGTGCACCAAACACTCACAAGTAACTTTTTCTGAGTCAATTTTCGTTTAGGGCAGGATTTGGCTGGGTCTCAAGGGTTCAGCCATTGCGACGAGCGCTTCCGTTTATCGTACAGTATCCACTTTTCATCATAAGTAATGATTTGATTTAAAACATTTCATTAATGTGTCGGTTGAGCAAAGTAGCACAGCAGTCGACGCGTGTTTGCAAGTTCGATTCACTCAATTCATGAGGTACCCATCGTTCAAGTTTTTTTACTTTCCCGATTTGCTTCAAGTGGATTAATACAGTTTTATCACTTAACCCGAAGTCTGCAGCTATTTCTGAAGTGCTTTGTGATGGATGCGCTTCCAAAATAGCCTTTGATTCTTCATTTTCCACTTTGGTCTCTGGCCATCCTCGGGTTTGGTTCTGAAGGTTGAAATTTCCAGAACGAAAATGTTGCAACTAAAAACGTACCGTGCTTTCTTTTGCGACACCAGCGCCGTACAATCATTAATCCTTCGAGCTGTTTCTGCAGCACTAGTGCCACTAGAAAAAAATAATGAGGAAAAAACAAATGAATGTTTTCAAAACTCAAATGTACCAGCTAAATGAATTTATAAATTTGAATTTGGAATTCTTAACCAAAGAGGAGATATTTCAGATCAAGTGGTCACTACGACAAAACGCTATTTTCATATGTAAGGACCTAATATAATTTAGTTGAAGTATACTTTATTTGTCATCGTTTGTCGTCTGATGAATTTTCATGTAAATTATGATTTTATTTATGAATAAGGAGTATTTTTTATTGTTTATTGAATTGCGCAGGGTTTTAAAAGATTTTGTAATAATTGAGTAAATGGCAATAAACTTTGATTGACACAGCGTAGGGCTAGACGAAATTAATTTTAATTTATAAAATGGTTTCCAAGCTTATTTAAATTTCTATTGTTTCTTCAAGTGTTTGTTAAGGGCGAGTAGAGCGTTGGGTGTTTCGTGACAAATAGATAGAGGCAAGTGTCAGTATTTTATGTTTGACTAAATAAGGCTTTCAGTATTCAGGATACATCACAATAGTTTTCCTAGAAGATGACACCATATGAGAGTATGGAAAGCACATGTGGGTAGTATTCTCTCTTATATATATCTCTTTTATCATACTTTATTTACAACTTTTTGTATGAGCAGTTTCCAATTCAAATTTGTTGCTTGGTGATTTTTCTATCTAAAAAAAGTTTTTTTTACCGGTGTTAAGTTGTAGGTTATGTTATTTTAGGTAGCTTATAATTTTATCTAATGTAGAATTCAATTTAATATCTAGGTTTGTATTAGAGCGAGAAATCAGGATAGAACTTTCCAATATACTTGAGAGATTATTTTGTAGACAAGAAACAAAATAAATCCCAAACGCTACCCTGTAGGTTATAGCCACTAATAAAATATGCACCCGATCTACTATGTGTAATTTTGTCTGTCTCAAAGGCAGTTCTGTACGGAGTTTTTCGTTTCAGTTTTATCGTTTTGTTCAACTTGTTTTAGCTCCAACGGCAACGCCCATGGTCAAGAGAGTGGGGGAGGACTGAGATGTTTGACGTCCTGATATCATAGCTAATCTATAGTAAATATAATATCTCTAGTCTCTACAAGACGCAGGAGTAAATATTAGAATATTGGTTGGAAAGTTAAGTCATAAGTACAATCAATGAACTTCGCGATCATAGAATTATGTTTCTCACTTTTAACCACGGAGTAACTCCGTGCTTTTAACTCTAATAACTGTCATCTGTGTTCTATAATACGATCGCTATAAATATGAGATGTTCACAACGCCATCTGTCTGTATTTACTGTATTTAAGTTTTGAGTTTGAGTGGTCCTTCACTGCTGGCCGGATGAGGAAGCTCAAGGTCGCTCAGCGAGCTATGGAGAGGGCTATGCTCGGAGTTTCTCTGCGTGATAAACTCAGAAATGAGGATATCCGCAGTAGAACTAGAGTGACCGACATAGCCCAACGGATTAGTAAGCTGAAGTGGCAATGGGCCGGCCATATAGCTCGAAGAACCGACAACCGATGGGGAAGAAAGGTTCTCGAGTGGCAGCCTCGTATCGGCAGGCGAAGTGTAGGGCGTCCCCCCACTAGATGGAGTGACGACCTGGTAAGATATGCAGGAAGTCGATGGATGCAGGTGGCTCAGGACCGTGCTTTGTGGCATTCTTTGGGGGAGGCCTATGTTCAGCAGTGGACTTGTGAAGGGCTGTAATGATGATGATGATGAAGTTTTGAGTCAGACTATTGAATTTTGGTTTGCTGCCACTGTACGGGCACATAAAACAAAATTTTAGGTGTACACGTCTACTGTTACTGTTATAAATTAAGATGTCTTACACGCCGTTACTAAGTGGTCTTACGTCTAACATTCAAAATTATGGATCTTCATTTCAGATAAGATTATTTACAGGCACTTATTATTAAATTACATAGCCCAGAAGTTGTTTCTTAAATGCTGGTCTGTTGTTTTTTTTATAGAATAATGGTGATAAACGAGCACACAATCCAACTGATGGTAAGTGGTTGCTGTGGCCCATAGACATCTACATTTATCCTCGATTACGAATCAAAATGCAGATGCGTTGTCACCCGTGATGACTAAGATGGAATGCCTCGTTTCCAGTAAAAAAGGGTCTCCGGTTCTCTACACTCACCATACGAAACACAGCAGCGTTATGCTGCTATTTTACGCTGGTATTCTGTGACCGAAGTATTACTTTTTACAACTTGCATTTTGAAAACCGTTCCATACCTACACTTCTTAAATATTTTCATAAAACCTTCTACACTATTTTTTCACAAAGAACTTTTATTTTTATTTTGATACGCATTAATTTAGAATGTATTTGTGAGCGTTTTTAGTGGCGGTGTAAGAATATCCACTCCTCCATCACATCCCGTGGGTATCGGAAATAAATCAGGAGATGGGCAGCAGCGTCTTCCTAATAAACTGCGATTGCCATTCCGCTTACCAAGCATGGCAACTATGGCAATAATCCCCCTATGAGGTTATCTATAGGAAAGACTTATGTTCAGCAGCGGACTTTAATAGGCTGTAACGGTAACGGTTCTGCCAACTCGCATTAAAGTATCTTGGCGTAATATTATGTGCTTAATAACATTCACAGCTAAGTGGCCTGTGTAGCGGCAGTGTTTATATCGGGTGAAAAGTAAACTCGTGATTTATAGTGACTGTAATAATAATAATCTGAAAAAAAAAACAGATTCGCAAGAAATTTAAACGAACATTTTAAATTTCAATCTTAAATTGCAATAAATACAATAAATGTATTCATAACTCGAGTTTCCGCGTGATTGTTATACGTTAATCTGTTTTTCTTTGAACGGAAATACAATTGTTAATGGAGGATTACGTTGTTGCCGAGTTCAAAAAAATCTATATATAAAAATGTGTAGATTGAGTGCATTAATTTGCGGGAATTCATTAAATAGATAAGAATGATCACCCCTAATCCCAACATCACAAAACCAGGAAAGGCACATTACCGTTGATAATATTACACGTGTTTCGTCATGAATATTTTGAATAAATTGTCCCGTATAGTTTAAGCCCGTATGCAGTTGATACATGCCGCCCTCGTCTGATAAACAGCGCGCTACGCTTACTCTACCTTACTCTTTCGAACCGTAAGATAACCCTTATTTGCTGTCACTTTTTAATCGGTAGCCTTGCGTATATATCGTATAGAGCAAAATAGCTTTTTGAATTTGAATTAAATTTTTAATTAAAAAACGCTACGCTACGGACTTCAAAACCTACATTTGTGTACACTTACGGGGGCTTCAAAACATACATGTGTGTGTGAGTGTGTGTGTGTGTGTGTGTGTGGATGTGTGTGTGTGTGTGTGTGTGTGTGTGCGTGCGTGCGTGCGTGCGTGTGCGTGTGTGTGTGTGTGTGTATGTGTGTGTGTGTGAGTGTGTGAGTGTGTGAGTGCGTGCTTTTTTCAGTTTAATTAAAAGTAGTAATTCAGGTTAATTAAAAGTAGAAACCCAAACATTTGAAGTACATTTTCTAAAAACAAACGTTAAAAAGGTTAAATAGGTTTCCAAAAAAAGTAACTAAATTAGAATTAACCCTCCGTGTACCAGGTGACTAAAAGTCTCGTCCCATAATAGGTGGGGTGTGACAAACCCCGAAATAAAAAGTAACAAAATTTACATATTGTTTTGTTTTTTGGCGGAATTTAATATTAGGTATTTATAAATACATAATAATAATCAGGTTTAAGTAAAACTCAGAATAGAAAGTATGTATTAAAATATTTATTATTATAAAAGAACAAAAAAACACAACTTCTGTAATATATGCAACTTAACAGTCATTTTCTTACGTACTAATTTAAAATGGCACTTTTTATTATCACAATCATTTTAATTTTAGAAATAACAATATATATTTTAATAATTAAACATATATTGAACACAGGAAAGATAAATTTGAATTGAGATCATCGGTGTTCAATTGACCACGTCTTGATAAAAAAATCAGTATGCTCCATATATATTGGCACGTAACATTTTGTACGTGAGTATTTTGTTATACGATCTTTATTTCTAGGGCAACTTAAGCATCCTTTTTGAGCATTAGACATTCTTGCTGGGCGTTTAGTTTAATTTTCAGACGAAACATCAAATATTTAGCAATTCTATTGCAGGCAGAACCAAAAGCTTCCAAGGGACCTACTTGGAAACTTTTGGTTCTGTCTTCTGGAGTTTAAGTGGCCTTTTATAAAAGCAATACCACCAGGCAAATGTTTGTGCTTTCTATGCTATAGCGAACATTGCTTCTGCATGGTTCTTTTTGCCACTTCGCTGTCTTATCTTTGCCAATATAATACTTTTGTCTAGACGGGTGAATCTCTGAAAGTGGAACATCGTCATCACTGGCAAAATTAGAAGAAAGTATTTCTGCATCGACTTTGCTGTTCGTGTCACTCTGAATACAAAAATTCAGACTCACCTGTAGATCCCGGTCCTAAACCTCCAAATTCTAATTCTTGTCTCCTTCGTCTAAAAATGCTTGTAATATATCAACTTTCTTGATATACGCCATTTTTCTTGTAAACTATTATCTGTAACGAATTAATATCCATTAAAAATGCTAAAGATACATAAATTAAACACACATAAGTAAAAATATACATAAATTACATCGAATAAATATCTTACCTCTTTATCAACGTGCCGTACGAGGTGGGGTGTGTGACGCCCATACGTACTTTAAGCACATGTAGCTCGTCTGGAAGTTGCTGCTGGACTGACTTAGCGCCACTGATCGGAGCAGCAACGTTCCAATTCCAGCTACTGAGAACTTTGGCTTTGGTGCGTCCACAGTTTTAAAATTATTGCGAAATTTCAAGGACTGGGGTTTTTCAAACCCCACCTGGTACACGGAGTGTTAAAAATACTTAAGGCCATATTTTTGAGCAACCCGGCAAAAACGGTTTCTCTATAAAGAATTGTATTTCGATAAAAAAAAACGTGTGTGGTAGTGATATCTCGGACTATCATAATGTGCGCGGATTTAAAATCGAGGTAATTGAATTGGCAATATCAGATTATACAATTCGGTAACTGAAATGCCTTGTATAATGCAGATGTTTACTTAAATACTGGTTATTATTCAAAAAGATTACAATCAGGATAACTTGGCAAAATTAAAAGAAAGTTCGCTACAAATCAGTTCTATTATTTCTAATAATTCTGTTTTTGAAATTTTTATGACTTGCATTAGAAAAGCTACAAATTTTTTCTTCAAGAGAAGCCGAAATGGAATAACAGAAAATTAAAATTAAACATATTTAACAGTTCGCCGATAGAGAAAAATCCTAAAAGGCCATTATTAATTTCAAAAGACATAAAATAAATGTTTATATAAAACACTGGCAGAATTATTGAATGATTTTTTTTATTGACTTGGTAAAGCCGATTGCCCCGATACTCTAAAAATTATAATAATTTGATGAAACCGAATACACCAAAATCTATTTTATTAATAATTTTCGAAGACAAATTTATATAAATAATAATATGTAAGTCAGAGATAGAAAGTATGAGATAAGAGGAAATAAATAGAATTCAACGCAAGCGCAGTGCGAAAATCCGATTCCGGATTCCGTCGAAATAATTCTACGAGCCCGAATTAGTATCTTGATTCTGTTCGTTGTGGTAATTCTTCTAGTACAAGAAAAGAAGCTCGCTTTGCGGAAAGGCTACCCGGTGCCATATTCAGATTTTAGGTACTGTTGATGTCGTTTTTAATTTTTAATTTACTCGTGGTTTGGTGTTTTATGTTATTATGTCAATCATGTTACCCAAATGTGAGATTATATCCTGCTCGAAGTGTTACTGCTCAATACTGACTGTATAATATATTTTTAAACAATAACCTTTTAATTTATTTTAACACAAATGAATAATCTCTGTCTAAAAATTTTTATTAATAGATTGCATAATTTAATTATAATATGTATATACTTAAACGAAAAATATAATATTCCGAGGTATTGAGAAGAAGAAGTAGTTTGCGAGCGATTTACTAGCTCTTTTGTAATGCAAGATTTCTTATTGAATTGATAATTAATTTTGCGTTGTTACACCATCAATGATCCGTAATGTGTATACGTTTAAGTAGATAGAATTTAGTAAGATTTTAATTTTAAGGGTTGTTTTTCTGATTAGCCCTTTCCCGCTTTGAGTATGAATTTTTTTTTATAGGAGAGGGGTCAAACGAGTATGGGGCTCACCTCATGATAAGTGACTACCGCTGCCCATGAACAACTGCAACACCAGGGGAATTGCAGATTCGTTTCCGGCCTTTTAAAAAGGAGTAGGCTCTTTTCTTGATGGTTCCTAAGTCGTATCGGTCCGGAAAAATCGCTGGTGGTAATTGATTCCACAAGGAAGCTTTGCGAGGAAGAAAACTTCTTCTAAATAGTGTGTGATGGGACGCCAATCATCCAGATGGTATGGATGGTCTCGCGAGTTTTGTTGCGATTTGCGATAGTGAAATTGAGTAGCTGGAATTAGTTCGAACAATTCTTCAGAGTACTTTCCGTGGTAGATGGGATAAAATACGCAAAGAGATGCAACATCTTTGCAGCGCCAGTGAACCGAGCCTACTCTTCCAATTGACCAAAAAACTGCACGTCACTCGATATGTGGACGCCGAGGATTCCGATACTGGGAGGCAACAAGGGGAGTGCCTTGAAACTGAGGAGATACGACAAAGGAGTTCTTTTTAGCGGTAAACGCGCAAACTTGTGTCTTCTGAGTATTAAACTGGACTAGATTTAGTCGCCCCAATCGAGTCGAGTCTTTGCTGAACAAAGTCTCGCTTTGTTCAGCAAAGACTCGACTTCAGACACAAGTTTGTTCCGATGCTCGGTGACAAAATTCCGCCCAAGAGGAAAATTGCTCGGTACAAGTGGAGCAATAATACAAAGACAACCTCTGTCACGCTATCCGTGAATTTCTGCAACTTCACGGGACTTCATTCAAACTTTAACATCTGATACTTCGTATCTCTCCGACCCGGGGTACAAATTAGAACACACGACTAGTTGACACGACTTAGGGACTTTCAAGAATAGAGCCTACTCTTTTTTAAAAGGCCGAAAACGAATCTGCAATTCCTCTCGTGTTGCAGTTGTTCTTGAAAAAATAAAATGAAACTTTATTGCCTCTATGGAAATAAAGTTTTACTTTATTTTCCATAGAGTTACACTGTAATTTTAAAAGTCAACTGATATTATTAAATTTTATTTCCACAAGCGATGATGTTGATACCCTATAGGTACCTTGTAGTATAGCGAAATATATAAAAAAATGTGGAAAGCACCTACTTTATTTCCTTTAAAAGCCGAGCAGACAGATTGTTAATAAGTATATTTTATTTTTACTACAATTTTAATTAAGCGGCTATGTTTGCTTTGAACAGCACATCCAGATAAACGATTTCTGCTTTGTACAACATAAACACAAAGCATTTCAATTTAAGAGGGTATGTTAGTGTTGCTGAACATTAAAATGGTAGAATTTTCATGCTGCTTTGCTTATATCGAATTCGGCGTTATATATAACTAATACAGGGTTTCTATACCTCAAAAACGATACGTTATTCCTTACGACAACTTACGAATATAAGTACAACAACTTACGAACCGCTGAAAGTTGTTTTATTTTAAAAGCTTTTATTTCATCTTAAGTAGCCTAACGAACGACTTTTATTATGAACTGTTTATACATGTGTTATACACGTATTTAATTGTTAAATTAAGTTGTTAACATCAATATTATTTACCGTCACGTGCATGTATGCCAATTTACTCTTTTTATATAAAATATCGTTATCTTTTATGAAAACTTTAATTGAATGTTAATTAAATGTTATTTATTAATATTGTTATTAGTATGTAACCATAATTTCTTTTCGTTTTCTTTATGAACTTCTTTTAATTCACAATATTCACAATATGATATGCAACAGCATATAATGTTTGAGTTTAAATTTGCATAATTTTGTTTATAATATCTTGACAGATATGTTATGTTTATTGAGCGTATCTATTAGATGATAAGCAATCGATGTTGCATGCATGACCTTTTGAACCGATAAACTAACGTAATAACATTAAATAATATGCCACAACTCAGCGCTCACTTTGCCTTTATACGTAAAGTTATTACGTATAAACACATTAGTTAAAGAAACTTCGTTTATGTCCCGTGGAACATAACTCCACAGCGTAATTAATCGATTATAAACAGTCAAGGAATCATCTGTAAAATATTATAAAATGAAATAGTAAGTTTTTTTAACCATACAGCAGGGACTTGAAAACGAAATTAATTTCGTTTTGTTACACTAAATGTTATCTCATAACGTTCCAAAGTTTGTAACGATACTAAAACCTAAAATTATCAATATCGTTTTAAAAACTAACGTTAAAGAATATAATTTTCGTAGAACAATATTTTTCGTTAAGCGTCTTCCACACAGAAGCGGCTTGCGGTGGCTGCCGCCGTGTCGGCCAGTTGTATTCGCTTGCAATTTAAGTGAGTCTGCAAACCCGTGTGGCCATGTCACGATTTGCAATGGGCTGGCCGGAGTCGCATGCTTCGCCCCTTCCACCAACGCGTGTGTGTTAGCGAGTACGCGGTTAGTCGGTGGCCACAGCAAAGTCAGTTGCAAATTTTTACTACACGCCGCGTGTACCTGTGATTACGATAACATGAGGATTAAAAACAAAATATATGATAATATTGCTGAATATTGCTCGTAGCACAGACACCACAGCGAATGGCGCTTTAGGGCGCCGCTGCTACCGTAGTGGTGTGTTGTTGCAACGGCTAGAGCCGCGGCTCGCGGTTATCTGTCACCGCAAGCCGCTTGTGTGTGGGAGACCATGTATGCCTATATCGGCTTATAATATCGTTACGGCTGAACCGTTACAGATTCACTTGTACACTGCACTACCGCTCCGTTATCGCACCCCGTGCAAGCCACCGCCGCTGTATTCAAGCATTACCATTAATTACGTTAGAGAGAAAATGCTCATCGAATATTATATTAATGAGAAAATGATGGGAAAATGTTTGATCCAATATTGGCGTTACCATTTTGCGCCTAATACAATCCGGACTCACAAAACTAGATTCGGCACATACATTGCTTTTTATATTATTATGGGTCGCTGGTTGAAAAGAGTAATTACATGTACATGGGAAGAGCTAGAATATCCTTGATATCTCAGTTCTCAAGAAAGTTATATATGTATGATTATTATTTTTAAATTATAGAAGATTTCTTTTTTCTATTTTAGTTTCAAGTAGCTTGTTTATATTTGTCTGTATGCGGATAGCCTATCATTAATTGAATGTGTTCCAATTTAAAATTTAAAATAACATGCACTACCATTTAGCCTTCAAGGCTGCTCACGAGTTTAGCTTTCCTAGTTTAGAGTTAAGGTCAATTCTAAAGGGCGCAGTAGTCACTTACCAAAGCGTTTATTTCATTAATTCATTCAATCATTTATTAATTTAATACTGAATCGATAAAATAATTACTAGTTAATATTTAACGTTACAACATTTTAAAAGTCCCAGAGGCATTCGAAGGAGGAAAGGTATGTTCAGTAACATACCTTTCCTCCTTCGAATGCCTCATATTGGGAATATTTGATGTAGTTGCGAGGTTTGACAACATGCAAGTTGGCTACCGCAGTTTATTTTAATTTTATAGATGTTATTAGGAAGACGCTGTTACCTATTCCCTGTTTTTTTTTTGAAAATGGGATGGTGAATATTCTATGGGGATATTGATAGATTGTCCTATATTATCTCCAGATTAACAATACTGTATTGAAATTGAATCTGCTTAAATTATGCAAACTCACGACCAAATCGCTTATGTTATCAAAATCAATATCAAATCAAGAACAAGAAAGTTTTTTACAATATAAGGGGGACAAACGAGCACATAGGCCACCTGACCATCTGATGGTAATCTTGCAGTGGTCCATCATTAAGAATCAACATGCAGGTGTGTTGTCACCCCGGAAGACTAAAATGAAATGACTCGTTTCTAGTAAAAAAATCACCGGTTCTCTAAACTCGCCATAAAAACACGACTTCATTAACCTTATATTTTACGCTGGTATTCTGTTAGACGTGGACGTTCCCCGGCCAAGCCATTTGCGCGAAAATATAATACTACAGCTGCAGTGTGGCTCCACTATATATGTAGTGTTACTTTAAGGCTTTAAGAAGCCTGAATAACTTTGACGAAACGGCTACCGCAGATATTTTAGCCGACGTCAACACCGTCTAGCGACTGCGTTCGGTATTACAAGTACGGTATTAAAAGTGCAAAGATTAAGAGACTGCAGCGGCGACAAGTATATCTTTGGCATATTGGTAGCACCAATGAAATTTTTAATTGCAATTTAAGTGCTGTGAAATATTAATTTTACAATTTAACTAATTTCTCCGCTTATATTCATAGCAATTAATGTAAAAGACGATGGTTACCTAATCATAGTTTCGTGAGAAGGAATATAACAAAAAAAAAACTTATATGCTGTTTATAATGTACCTAAATTGCAAATAAAAACGTAAAAATTAATCAATATCCCCAATTGTTAATTCTTTTTTAATAATCAAAATTTGGACTAAGCTCATTTATTTGTTTTTGATTACTCTCACTAAATAATTAGGATAAAACGAAAATTGGTTGGTGTATCAACTGATTAAATAATTATAAATTGACATCAATTCTACAAATTTGACAATTGAATAATTATTTGTGAAGAGTCACCTTCGTAATTATTAGTCGTGTTAATGGTTAACTTAAAACTATATACATGGAGACGATTTTTTTTATTCAGTACAGTTTTTATGTAATTTTTCCATTTATTTGGAATTTAATAATCTCATACAATTAATTCTTAGATTTGAGATGGCTGGCTTAAATATTACTTTTGAAATTATTTATAAAAATTCTAAACACTTTTCTTTTACCGGCTACCGAATATTGATTTGTATATTGACAAAGAAATTGATTGTGGGGCCTATGTCACCGAAGTAAAAATAACAGCCGGATTATTGGAAGGAGTCTTCTCAAGTCCTCAAAGACTGCCTTATTATATTTTTTCCAGAGTTTCTACATTTTGATAAAATATTTGAATCGGTTATGCAGACAAAATTTAGATCACACTTATTGAAAATATGAACAAATTCACACCAAGAAACAGGAAGTACGAATATTTATTTTTCATATTTATTTATATTATTTACTTAATTGTTGTTGTTACCTCAGAGGTAATTTGTTCATATTTTCAATAAGTGATTTCTTTTTAATAATATTTTAATGCGCACATCTAAATGTAAGTTTAATTGTGTTTATATAATTTATAGGTATGTATGTTTCAAAAAGTAAGGACAATTAAGTAAATAATATAAATAAATATGAAAAATAAATATTCGTACTTCCTGTTTCTTGGTGTGAATTTGTTCATATTTTCAATAAGTGATTTCTTTTTAATTATATTTTAATGCGCACATCTTAATGCAAGTTTAATTGTGTTTATATAATTTATCGGTATGTATGTTTCAAAATCAAGAAATTATTTACATTATCACTGGCCGTATGCGGTCATGTGGATACTATTACGTACCACAAAGTTCAATACCTTAATCAGATATCTGTCACCATCAAACAATTTATAGAGCCATGCCAAGTAGTTAAACTAGTGGTTCTATAAATTGGTTCTGATTTTGTTTTATAGCATTTGTTATGAAATGAAACGTGACGAATAATGTATTGTCAAACGTCAGGTCTTTAATATCTCTCTTTTAGATGACTTTTTATATATTTTTTATATCTAACAGTGGTAGAGCCACGCGGCCGCTTTTGCTGTCGCACGAATGGGCCGGCTTGAACCGGGGTAGTATCACGACCTCACAGAAAACCAGCGTGAAGTAAAGGTTTACCTCTGCGTTTCGCTTGGTGAGAGCAGGTGGCCGGAGGCCCTTTTTACTGGAAATGAGGTATTCCATCTTAGTCCTCACGGGTGACAACGCATCTACATTTTGATTTGTAACAGAGGATAGATGTAGATGTCTATGGGCCGCAGCAACCACTTACCATCAGGTGGACTGTGTGCTCGTTTGTCACCCTTATCCTATAATATATATATATACAGGTCAGTGCCTTTACACGACTCAGTTACTAGTGCAGTAACCAACACAAGTAAACCACCGCCACAAGTTACCACTTACACCGTTGAAGGCAAATTTATTCAGTAATATCTTGTGATCAATTCAATTAAATGCGTGTGTACACAGATTTTCGAAATGCATTTAATTGTGTATCTGGTTGCATAATATTATTATCGATACCTTTTAAGACGTACGTTGTACATATCAGAATTCAGAACGTTGGCGGTGGTAGGCGGAGGTTTGACGAAATCATGTTATTGCGGTATAGTACGAGTAATTTTATGTACGGATATACATATATTATTATGCACAAATTCCATTAAAAGCTTCAAAAGAGCGGGTAAAATTGATATAGGGCGATATATTCTATATTTTCCCTTTGAATATTGGTACAATTAGTGTTGATTTCCGGACAGTTGGGAAAACCCCTAGTTTAAAACACATCATATTATATAAATGTTGTAAGACTTGATGTTTTAATATTTGAAGGGGTTGATTTATGAAAAACTGGTGGAATATTATTTTACTGGCAAGGAGGCATTCCACATAGACCTCTGTGATAAAAAGACATCTGCATTTTTATTCTTCATAGAATATAATATAGGTATGTGTGTGTCATAGGTTCCATGAGGTGAAATGCGTGCTCATTTGTCCGTCCTTTGTTCGCCCTTCCTTCTAGAAAACTCTTTTCCAGCAAAATATCTTGACTGGACTGCTATTATACACACATAGGTGCCTCGTATTCTCTATACTCGTATTCGATTATAAAGTTTACGTGTTTTGTAAATGTATTAGGAATACAAGGACATACAGATACTCTTTAGTATCTAGTTGGCCGATTAGTTATCCTATGGTACTATGGGAATGTTATGCAATTGGCATGATTTTTTTAACTTATATATATATATATATAATAGTCAAGCCAGTGCATGACTATAATCCCAACTGCTGATAAGTTGGTGTTGAAACCCTAGATGGTAAATCGCACTGTCTTAGCGTAACAAATGCATATTCACTCTTGTCGTGAAGATACTCAGATTGTGTTCGGACAGTTTGAATCTTGCCCGTATTATGTAATTTGCACATCTTACATGTATTGCAATTATCAACAAACATTCGCAAACAAATTTGTCCATGTTAAGTTTGGACACCAGTAGTGATAAAAAGCCTTTTAACCGAGTTCCAAACGATAAAGTGCTCTATTCGATACGTATGTTATTATATTTTTATGTATGTTTACCATTTTATGGAAAACAGCAGAACAAATTTAAATGAATTCTTTTTTTATTTAAAAGTGTATTTGGATTTTTATTTAGGATATGCATAAGGGCTGGTTCGATATGAATGTAAAGAATAAATTCTTCCCAACGGTGCAAAAAAGGAGAGGACTATGAACGTAAATGTAATGTTCCTTAGAAAACTTAAAAGAGTATAATATTAAGTATTTAATTAAAAATTACAACCGAAAAAAAAAGTAAAATATAATTTCCACATAATAGCTTCTGGAGTTAGGGCAATACTCGTAATTCTTCGATACAATATGTCTCAGCTCCTTCGTCGAATACTTTTAATTAAAAGATAATTATTTGGTGTTTCCTCACACCTAAAGTACGTAATGTTCCCAACAATACGTTTAATAGCCCTTTGACAGGTCAAACCCAAATAATTTTAATGTTTTAATTGCACTACAATCAGTCACTACTACCAACTTTCACTCTTGCAAGTAAAGGTGAAAATTTTTCATGTCATTCACCCGAGTGTCTCTGGCTCGTAAAATAACATACTGGCACTCAGTGCTGGAGGTTTGGCAACTACAATTTTCTATCTCACGTAATGTACTTCGACTTCCATTATCTGAATTAACATAGCATCGTAAACCTCAGTGCTGACGTCAGTATTGAACACAAGACTGTTTCGAGATCGAAAATAGTGTGTCAGTGTCTTAATATTTTCTTTTCTTACTGTCTCAAAAGTTGTTGTCAAATACATTTTGCTCTGGCCAGAAGTAATCGATAAACGGAGCGGTCTTTCAGAGACGTATGGTACGAACTGCGTAAAATACGAAGCCAAACCTGTAAATTGTCGCAGTTGAGTAACCGTGTAATGTAATTCAATGACATTCAAAAGTTCTTTAGTCTTAGAGCGAACCAGTTATCTTGATTCTCAAGGATTTGTCTACCCAGACATCTGCTTCTATTGAGCGGTATAACTTCGAATTGAATTTGGTATCACTTCCAAGTATTTTAAATAAAAAATAGGATCAATATAGGTATGTATATCTATAATGATATCTATATCATTTCAAATATCTAGAATGCGGTCCACAAATAGTAAGTTGTATAATTTTACAAATTGTCAATTACAAAAATTGTATGCATCAAAATATAAAAATCATGCTGGACTGCTTTTATAATGCATTCATTGTACTACTGAATGGAGATGGGCTGAGTGATGATTTTTCTGTATCAATGACTGCATGACAATGACAAAAAAATATCGATGATGGGAACAATGACTTAATCATCAATGATTTTTATTTGAGTATAAAAACACGGCACTTCAATAATTATGAGTAATGACTAATGAGTAGATACTAAAATTATAGCGGAACGATTTAATGGCTTAGTGACTTTATCATTTGTTATTTTTAGTAGTAGGCATGGATCGACTTTGTGAGTTAGTCCGCGAAATTATTATTTATTTATTTATAGGTATATAGGTATTGATTTATAATCATGGGAATCTTCAATATGTTTCCATTTGCGATATTTGCTGCAAGATAATTAAGACGTAAAAACTGGGTCGCGTTAAAACGCCACCTTTAAGTAATATTCCAATCTTACCTTCATGCTTTTTCCAGGCTTAGGGCTGACGAAGACTGGCAAAATAATACTAGTAACTAATAAAAAATATATCATTTTGCTTTTCTTTGGCGTATTTAAAAGATTGGTATATTAACAATGACCTAATTGAGGCACCTACTTACTTTACTTCTTGGTAATAATTTTTGTTTTTTTGTACTTTTTTTGTTTTTTTTTTTAAATATATATATTTGCATATATTAAGATTTAAGAGTGATCTTTCTTGTGTAATCAAAACAATGATTCACGAAATACTAAATAAATGCTAGCGCATTTCTCGAGTTCCCGCGCAAACCTAAACAATGAAGTGAAACTTTAACTTCGTTGAAAGCATTGTTGCCATTCCGTGGGCCCAGTCATGCGGTCGAGCACCTGTGGCGCAGCCTTGCAAAAGTCGCAATGTGGCAATTTGAACCGTAGCGCCCGAGCGATACGATCCGTCCGAATCACCGAAGTTCGCGTTCATTCATTCGATTCGAGTAATGATTTAAAAGCATTGATGATTTTGTCCTTGTCATTGCACGATGAAATGATTTTAAAATATCGATGATTTTAACATGTGACATGATATCGGACTCATCTCTACTACTAAACATTGGTTCATCATCATCATCATCATCATTACAGCCGTTTACAAGTCCACTGCTGAATATAGGCCCCCCATAAGGAAGGCAACAAAGCATGGTCCTGAGCCACCTGCATCCAGCGACTTCCTGCATGTCTTACCAGGTCGTGACTCTATCTAGTGGGGGGGGGGGGGGGTCGCTCTATACTTCACCTGCCAGTACGAGGCTGCTGCTCAAGAATCTATTTTTCTATCGATTGTGGGTTTTTCGAGCTATATGGCCGGTCCATTGCCACTTCAGCTTACTAATCCGTAGGGCTATATCAGTCACTCTGGTTCTACTGCGGCTATCGTCATTTCTAAGTTCATTATGCAGAGAAATCCCGAGCATAGCCCTCTCCACAGCTCGCTGAGCAACCTTGAGCTCCCTAATACGGCCACTAGTGAAGGACCACGATCTTAGATTCATAAGTCATCACTGGCAACACGCACTGGCTGTACAAATCGTTTTGAAGTTTTAAGGTATATCTGACGAGAAGAATTTAAGACCGCTGAAGGTTCATTTACCTTCAGCGGTGTTAAATTCTTCTCGTCTTCATCTAACACTACGAACTACGAAGTTATTTGAACAAGTTCAGGATATTGCCAAACAAAATGGATATAATGGAATCGAACAAAATGAAATGGTGAAGAATAATATAATATTTTCTGAATTTCTTCGATACTTAAGCCAACCCCAATATTACTAATTGTCTTTCAGAAATGTCTACCAAAAACCCTTATGATTACTAAGAAATACTATGGTTAGGTACATATAAAGAAACAACTACAAAGAAATAATAACAAAATAAAAAAAATAGAAACAAAGAATAACCCTAAATCATTATTATCATTTGTACTAGTTTGTTTAATTGCAGAAACCAATTCTATCATCTGTAGTTACAGCACTTCAAAAAAATAAAACAGTTACTTATTGTTTTTTAGAATTTATTTAATTTTTATTGTACTTAGGTTACTTGCACCAATATTTAGAGAATCAACAATACTCTGTTTAGATTGTTCCTGCATTGTTTGTTTTTGATTTTACTTCTGACAATAAATTGTCGACCGCTGTGATACCACACCATTTCGTTGATCATCCACTATTTATTGTTCATGCGTGAATGTGCTGGAAGTTAGAAGTAATAACTTCATTAATTACCGCGCTTAATATATATTAACAACATAATCACAATACTACAAAAACAAATATAGAGCACAATGCTTAAATTAGATTTAGGAGTAAATGGTTTTTGTGTCTGCATGTGCCGCATGATCTTAAAAGTGAACTATACTGTTGCTATGTTACTCACAACTTCATTCATCTTGATACATACCCGCTTCAAATTATAACTTCGCTAACAAAACATTAATTCTGAACCAAAGATTAAAAATCGATTAAAATATTTTATTACATCTCGGCAAATCGACTTAATTAATTGCGCGTTGTTATTTATATATTTCTTCTTCATTAGCATGTAAAAATTTAAAACTGGACATGAGCCTCTCCATGCTTACTAGCAGATTAATGGTCGCATTACCAGATGTCGGGCATCTTTGTAGTTGCTGTCTGTCGCCAGTCTAGGTGGTTACACCGTAATGTCTTGGAAGTCATAAGGTTTCTATCTTACGCCTCAACCACATTAATCACATTAAGCTTATTATTATTATCAAATACCAAATTAATTATCATGTACATTTTTGTTTCTTTTTTAGGGGAGCGGGCGGAGGAGGGATGTTTGGCGATGTTAATATTTCTGCTATTTTGGATTCGCTAAGTGTAAGCTACGATAAGAGAGTAAGGCCGAACTACGGAGGTTAGTATTTCTTTACCTTTCGCTGAATGTTGTTATTTCTTTTTCTTTATAAGGCCAATTTTGACTATAAAACATGCGTGATTTAAGTGGTTTACACTTACACTCACATAAAAACCTTTATAATAAAACTTAAGAATGGTTTATCACCGTGAATTAAAAAAAACTGTAATTTACTAAGATTATTGCTGTTTTATGACTAATTAAGTACTAAAGACCTTTAAAATAAACAACAATTCAAAACAAACGTTTAGTTCTTTCACCAATTCATCAAAAAATAATCATTTCTTGGCGTGGCTGCGTTCAAATAAAACTTAAAAGGAAATATCGATTTTAATATCGTACCAATATCTTTAAAAAGGCCGCTATATTTATCTATCATAGTGCAATAATAGCTTTTTTATTTGCAAACGTCATAAAAATCTTGCGAGTAATTTGATGGCATTTTATTTTAAATTGATATGAATTCTCATGAAATGTATAAGTGTACCATGACGAGTATTTTATTTTATTAATATTTGGCCTTAAAGCAATTGGATATGGACATTCGTTAAAACAAAATCATGAAATTAAAATAATTACGTACAAGTTACTCAAGAATGTCGCGGCAACTCGTGTTTTACGAAACGAAACTATCTACCTAGATAATTTATAAATATGTTATAAATAGCGTATAACAGGTTTTTAAACAAAATTTTTAAAGCTCAGGCCTCGCAGGCATGTGGTATGGGAAGCTTTCTAAGTGCGTGAATTTTTTCAATTAGAGTTTTAATACATGCTGTCACACAGAGGCCGGTCGGTAAATACCGCAGGCGCCCTAGAATAGTTATTGGTACTGTTAACAAGGACGCCATTAATTTTATTCGATTCAAAAGCACTCGCTCTTCACAGGTCCTCTTCAGGACCGCTTTTCCCACTCAACTACTTCTGTGTGGCCTGGCGTTAACCTTAAAGTGTGGTTGGAATATCGTCTTCAGTAATAAAATTACAAAATAAATTTAAATAATCTTGACCTGTAATGCGTTAACAATATTAGATAGAACTATACAATCTGTAGCTCGACGAATCGCAATCTAGATTTTTTTTGCAAATTTTAATGTATCAAATGTATCTAAATACATTGCATAAAAGCCCACAGCTTAAGAGAAGAATGATAGGCCTAGGGAAATACTATGCCCTTACCACGTATACCAAACAAACTTATTTTGAACGATTAAAATTCAAATTTCAAGAACAATTCAATGACAACAATTCACCGATTCACACCTTTAAAGAAGCGGGATTACGTTTTGGCATGCCATGCTTCTACTATGGTCAGCTCTACATTGCTTACTAACGTGTTTCTAAGTCCTAAAATCTGCACGTTTTCGCTGAGCGATACAAATAATTTAATGTAGTCTATTAAGTGTTGTGCAGTAGAGTGCTTTTATGCTTTATTTCAGTAATAAACAATTTGTCGACTTAAAAATAAGCGTGAGTGGAGCCGCGGGTAAAAGTTACTTAGTTTACGACATTTACTGAAATGGACCTTATTTTAATTTTGGATATTATGTTTTCGTGATCGCATCGCTGACTGGTAGATTGATCATAAAAGTACCAATGTAATTATTTATTAACTGTCCCTAACACTTATATATTTTTATTCTGCTAAAATAATTTAATACTTTTCAGTGGTTGACGATGTCTGTAGATGGCAAGTGATTTTTGTAAAATGAAGTAATATTTTTGTGACGTGGTCACATGAGAGCGGCCTTTGCAATAACATTTTAAATTAAATTATTTTTATTATACTTACGTAAATCCTACATATTTTATTGTCTCAAATTTCAAAATATTGAGTGCTTCGTAACATTTATAATCACAAGGTAATAGGGTAAGGAGTTCTTTTTTTACAGAATAAGAGTGACAAACGAGCATACAGTTCACCTGATGGTAAGGGGATGCTGTGGCCCATAGAGATCCACATTTATATTCGATTATGTATCAAAATGCAGATGCGTTGTCAGCCCGAGGAATAAATTAAATGACTCGTTTTCAGTTAAAAAAGGGTCTCCGTTTCTCTACACTCCCCATTCGAAATATAGCAGCATTAAGCTGCTATTTTACGTTGGTATTCTGTGAGAGCGTGATCCTACCCCGGTCGAGCCGATCCGTTTGTGCTACAACCATAATATAGCTGCAGCGTAGCCCTATCACGTCCGCTTTCTTGTTTTACGAGTACACTATAGTCAACTTTAACATGTAACCCCTACAAATACATCAACAAGTTTAGTCTAATAGAAAACAACAAAATGACATGGTGTCACATTAATGTTAATTAGATTCGTTTTTATAATTTGATTAGCATTAACAATTGTAGAAAGCTAATTTAACGAATCCTGCTTATGTGATAGACCACAAATCTTCGGATAAACAATGATTCATGTGGCCATTGATATGCCTAATTAATTTTGAAGTCAGTGATGTACTGGCATCTCTTTGTGATCCAAGAATTAATAAAATAAACAAATAAATCCAAAAATACTATAGTAAGATTCCAATATAGTATTTCAAGCCCATTCTGCATAAATCAGAGCAAAAATTTTAATTAATAATTGAATGCAGCGAGGGTTAACCCTTGATGCATAGACCTATTAATTATTGTTAACTAATTATTTAGTAGTTAGGTAATTATTAACTATTAACTATTAATTAGTGATATGATAATGTTGAATGTTTCAGTTTTAATACAAATAGGTGACTAACGAGCACACAGGCCACCTGATGGTAAGTGGATGTTGCGACCTATAGATATCTACATCTATCCTTGATTTAAAATCAAAATGCGTTATTATGCGTTCTACCCTTGAGGTCTAAGATAGAATGTCTAGTTTCCAGTTAAAAGGGTCTCAGGTTATCTACTACTTACTTTACCTTATGAAACATTATACGCTGTGAGAGCGTGGTCCTTCTTCAGTCAAGCCAACCCATTAGTGAGTTAACTATATAGCTGCTCCATGACTCCACCAAGTAATATCACCACTATCGATCGCTGGTGCTGCATAGAACATAGGGATTTCAGAACAAATTAAAATTAAATGGAAATTAATTTCATTATTATGAAAATTGTATTTAAAATATAGTCGTAACTGCGATTGTTTTAACGCGATGAACATCACATTTGTGAGCTCGATTAACACACGCATTGACATGTGTTAATCGAAATCACAAATGAATTTTACTTATTCAACAATTTGTATAAAATTAACCTCAATAAACCCGCCAGTTTCCGACAATATCCAACTTTAAATAATCAAAAATATTAATATAAAATGTTGAAGTTGTATTTTTACACAAGTATCTACTATTTAAAAATTTATTTATTTGAAAAAAAAAGGATGTCATAAGCGTTTGGGGCAAATATAAGAAACAGGGATAATTTCAGGTTATGTAACCGATGTAACGTTTCAGGACCACCCGTGGATGTGGGAGTCACCATGTACGTGCTGTCCATCAGCTCCTTATCTGAAGTGAAAATGGTATTTAAGTGACTACTTTTACGTAGATGCTCAATTAATGCGAGATAGGAAAAGCAGAGTTTAGGATAGCCACCCTCGGTCGAGCGATGAGACTTTATGTTTATGATTGGCGTTTTTAAATTCTCGTTCGATCGAGGGAACCTGGGTATTATCTCAAGGTCCTCTGGTTTGGTTTTCACGGCGAGGCGCGCGCGCGACTCACGATTGGGCTTGATTGCAGGTCCGCCAGTGGAGGTGGGCGTCACCATGTTTGTGCTCTCTATCAGCTCCGTCTCCGAAGTGCTCATGGTACTCGCTACTGTCAATTCACGCTTGTCTCGGTCGTTGCGGTCTCAGCCACTGCGACCGAGCAGCCCCAGATACGAGGCTGCGAGCATGCCGGCGTTATGGAGCAGACGATCCGGTCGGCGCACCACTATCTTTCATTCTCTTTGCAAAATTTCTTTAAAATATAAATAATTGAAAATAAAGATCTATTGGTTACAGTGGTGCTCTTATCCGGGTGTGTCTAAAATAAAGGAATAACTAATAAAATGTTTTTTCCAAAAGCATCTTTCCAAGCAAGAAACTGTCATAATTTTGCTCCATTGTTGTTCTCTTGATTAAAGCTTTTTATGTTTTGGATTAGGTATTTGTTGTGACTGTGAAATATTATCCCTCGGATTAGCTTATAACAGTTCAAATTCGCCACAAGCCTTATATTTACTCTTTTTTATTTAGTAGTATTGCTATGAATGTATTTAAATGTTTGTAACGTTGTCCAGAGAGTTCCGTTTGGACGAGGACTCTTCAATAATTTTGTTACATTATTTCAATTTGTATTTCTCATATTTTCGCCCTAATTCAAATGTGAAGGGAAATAATTTTATTTTGAAAACATTATGCTATTAAATATAATTTTATTTACAAAAGCTACGATTACCGTCGCGTCAAATATACTTAGATTCGGACGTGGTGTGTTTTAATATTAAACGACGTGATTATACCCTTGATAACGGTTTCAAAGCATAATAATTTTGAACTTAAGACCAGGGTGTATGACCCCTAGTGGAAACCAAATCAAGGGGACAATTAAAGTCACATCAAGACGTGACCGTAATGCAGAATTTAGAAAATATATCTTAACTATAATGTGCTTTAAGGTACACGTGTTAGTGTAGTAATGACAAATATATTATCTAAAGCTACTTAGATACAACATTTTTCGTGTTGAATTTGTGTCAATATAAAGAGAACGTATTTTATTATACTTTTAATTCAAGCATTTACATCTTACTATTACGTGTGCTTTATATATGAACATTAAAAAATATTAATATAATATCTCATATTTAATAATATGAAAAAATAATTTGTGATATTATTACGATATTCTAAAAATTTACAGAGATAAAAAAGATTCTGAACATGCTGTATTAAAAGTGGACCTATATAATTATGTTACAGGTATTGAATAGCATTATGGTGATCATATAGTTATTCATAATCCCAAATTATTCTTTCAACGCAGTTTAGAAATATGTTGTACACGTTTTGAATCTATTAATAACAGTGAGTTGTAACTCAAATCACATTTGTTTTCCTTTCTAAAACCGTCTCCTTTTCAGGACTTTACCTTGGATTTCTACTTCCGACAGTTTTGGACGGACCCAAGACTTGCCTATAAAAAGAGGCCAGGAGTTGAAACGCTTTCCGTGGGATCAGAGTTCATACGAAACATATGGGTACCCGATACATTCTTCGTTAATGAAAAGCAATCTTATTTCCATATCGCTACTACGAGCAACGAATTTATCCGCATTCATCATTCTGGTTCTATTACGCGAAGTATAAGGTGAGAAATACATTGTAAATTTTTCATGATATACCTAGTATATTTATTTAATAAAAAAACTGAAGCTTTGTTTATTTATTTTTTAGTTATTTACATAATTGTGCGACGATATTTGGCGAAATAGAATATCATAAATTTTTGCATTTTTCTAAAAAAATCTAAATGTTTACAATTAATTGTTTCTAGACTGACTATCACCGCTTCCTGCCCGATGGATCTGCAATATTTTCCAATGGACCGTCAATTATGCAACATTGAGATCGAGAGTTGTAAGTTATTTAAATACTGGTTACGTTTACTATTTTGCTTATCATAGTTACGAATTTTGATACTGATTTTTCTCGTCTCTCAATTCCTGGCTTGAATAAAATGACATTATAAATAATGTGTACCACAATTTAAATCAACATGCAGTATTTATTAATATTTGCGTGTGCAGTCCCCAGAGGCTTCATTGTTACGTAGAAAATAAAAAAAAACTTGTATGCTTAATATTATGTTTCTTATTAAACCAACGCGGCGCCATCATCTTTATACACTTCACTTTTGGTAGTTAATCAGTTCATCCACTCCTACAAATATTTATAAAAACCCAGTGCGATGGGTGCTTTTTTTATCGTTCCATATATCTGCATGGTACAGTCGGCTACACCATGCGGGACATCCGATATAAGTGGAACGAGGGGCCCAACTCTGTGGGTGTATCGAGCGAGGTGTCACTACCGCAGTTCAAGGTGCTTGGGCATCGACAGCGAGATATGGAGATTTCACTTACTACAGGTATCAAGCACCTCTGCAAATATCAATACCCTGAAATATATATTTAGCTTCAACCATTATTATACATGCGTTTGCGTGATATTTACTAGCATGCAACTCACTAGCTTATCAGCAAGTCATTAAAGTACCTGCTTACAATACGAAGTGATTGGACAACATAATTTTGTGTGCTCGATTTCGAGAAATAAACAACATTTTGTTTTCTTACAGGAAATTACTCCCGATTGGCGTGCGAGATTCAGTTTGTTCGATCAATGGGCTACTATTTGATTCAGATTTACATTCCATCTGGTCTTATTGTCATAATATCTTGGGTTTCCTTTTGGTTGAATCGAAACGCAACGCCAGCAAGAGTTTCCCTAGGAGTTACCACCGTGTTAACTATGACTACACTAATGTCCTCCACGAATGCAGCATTACCTAAGATTTCTTATGTCAAATCTATTGATGTTTACCTGGGTACCTGCTTCGTCATGGTCTTCGCGAGTTTATTAGGTAACGATAGAGGATGATGACTTTTAATGATAGGATATATATTTTTATTATATTTAAGTAATTGTGCTAAAATATTAGGTTAATTATTTTCAAATTCGTCTAGCAAGATCTAAGAATACATAGAATTCATTAATGCAACAACAAATATATTATTGTATGCAAATAGGTAGAGGAACAAATTCAACGTTTTTATTTTTATTGTTGGAAATAATTGTCACGAATATGTATTACCTATATAACAAAAAAAAAAATAAAGTGCTTTGCGGTTTTGATAAAATATACACGTTTTAAAGATGTCTTTTTCTTTCAGAGTATGCTACTGTCGGTTATATGGCTAAGAGAATACAAATGAGAAAACAAAGATTTACTGCTGTTCAAAAAATGGCTGCTGAGAAAAAAATGCAAATGGACGGACCACCGCCTGGAACATCGGAACCTTTACCACCACCGCGGACCAGCACGCTAACAAGACCATTGCCCCCAAGTCGTTCCTCGGTACTTATTTACTATTATAATATATATTTTTGGAATCTAATTTTTAAAGAACGTTTTTCTACCTAAATTTTAGTCATATAATCCTCATACACAGGAAGTCCGATTTAAGGTGCATGATCCTAAGGCATACTCTAAAGGCGGAACTTTGGAAAATACCATTAATGGCGCCCGTGGTGCGGCAGCAGCTCCTGCTCCGCCACCAGCTGATGAAGAAGCTGTTCCACCGCCACACCTTATTCACGCTTCTAAGGTTTGTATCCAAAATATACAATTAAAATATTGTGCGAATGTTTTGGTCTAACTCAACATACTATTTAAATATCTGCGAGGCGAAATAATTTTCATTTACCGCAACGCGATTTCCCTCTTTGTTATAAAATTGGTATAGCGAATTATATTGTATTAATTTGTCGCGTTTACGTAATATATTAATGGTAGAAGTCAAGGCAAATTAATTTTACAGGGAATCAACAAACTGCTGGGCACTACGCCTTCGGATATCGACAAGTACTCGCGCATCGTGTTTCCCGTTTGCTTCGTATGCTTTAATCTTATGTATTGGATCATTTACCTTCACGTTTCCGATGTAGTGGCTGATGATCTGGTTTTACTCGGCGAGGAAAATTAAACACAATTACAAGCGCAGATACTCATGAATATAAAATATTTTGTTCATTATAGCTCGTATTGTATAAAACCGCTTTTATTTATTTAAGAATTATCTACGTTATATCTAAGATTGGAACTAAATAAAATTAGAACCATTTGTGGAATAAAACAGTATGGCTTGTGTAGTAAAATAATGTTCTTTAGCAAAACATCGATTAAAAAATTTACAAGTAACTGAATTCTAGATATGTTGACAGCCCATGACAGTTTAATAAAAAAAAATAATAACACACATATTTAGATGCATTATAGATACATAAGCGTAGTATCAAGGTTAGTTACATTATAATATTATTTGCTTCTTATATTTAATTTATTGAATTTTAATTAAAACCAAGACTTAATTAGCATAATATGACATAATACTAAAAAACAAATATACTGTAGTACACATATAAACAGATTTAGATAATTAGTGAATATTATTCTCATAATAGTATTAAGAGAAATTTTTAGTATGTCTTAAATTTATTGGTATTATGTATTGAAGTATCATTTAAAATTATATTTATATATGAGATACAATAAAATACTTTAAATTCGATAGCATGGTTGTTACAACCAGATTGTTTCTCAAAATAAGTAAAAATAACTCAATAATTTATTGTAAGAATTTAAAGTTAAAAATAATAAAATAGGGGTAGATAGCTCTTTGCATTTATGAATCCAGATGTTAATTAAAATATTAGTGCCTCTTGTCTCATTACATATTAGCAACTGTATACTCACTCCATAGTTTTTCTCTGTCCAAACATTGAAACAAAATAAAAAATCGATAACAATATGAAAATAACTTGATAGAAAACTAAAGACCATGAGTATGTAAGTAAATATTCTATTGTAAATATTTATACACAATGTAATTAGGATATACATACATGACCTACCTTAGCTTAATAAAATTTTCTGTTCGATATACGAGAACACGGGTAATAACACTTCAATTATATTCTAGTGCACTGAACACTTTTTCTACCAATGTATCAAATTTAAATTTACGTGTATTTGCAAGTTAAACATTTTCGTACATATTTGTACCTAATTGATGTCATGAATTGATTCATTTTATTTATTCAAAATATATTTATAATTTCTGTGCTATACGAGCGTTGTGAAAATAAAACAAGAGAATATTGAAGTAATTTTAAATTTTACGGATATGTTTGTATTATGCATTATGAAAATTGTTTTGATGAGTTGATCTCTAAAATGTTTTCAAAAACGACTGAGTTTTCCTCGGTCTATTTTAAAACATAAGTAGATATATTATATTTATACTTATTTCAGTTTACCTTATTTGCGGATAGATTATTTATGCCTCGTTTCAGTAATTAGGTAATTTTATGTTGTATTTCTATATTTACTAAAATACTTTATTAGGTAATAGAATCTATAAGTATGTTTTTACTATTTCCGTTTGCTCTAATCATATAATTTTTATGATGTTACAAACAAAAAATAATTAATAATTATGTAATCAATTAAGTGAAGCTGAAACATTATAACAAATAAAAAGCATTATTACAAATAAAAAGCATTATTACAAATAAAAAGCATTATTACAAATAAAAAGCATTATTACAAATAAAAAGCATTATTACAAATAAGAAGCATTATTACAAATAAAAAGCATTATTACAAATAAAAAGCATTATAACAAATAAGATAGCGCTGTGACTTTTTTCTCTAGATTTATAAGTGGTAAAAAATATTCTTATTTCCTCTTTTGTACGTTTATTTTATGTAGGTACGATAAAGTAAAAGTGGCTTGCAGTTCAATAAACTGTTGTTATAATTAGGTATTACATGGTAAAAGGAATAATAAAAAGTTTAAAACGAAAATCTCACAGATCTCATTATATTCCTTTTGAAATTTTTCTTAAAAATACGTTAATTTTTTCAAGATTACGTTGAAGGTGTAAGTTGTTTTATAGATTTGCTCAATATTTTTTTAAAGAAAATAATAAAAATTGATAAAAAATTGATATTCAATATTCACTTAGATTCTGTAATAAATAGAGTAAATATATAATATACTATATTGTAATTATTGTCTGTCCTCTACTTTATTAACAGACGTAAAAATTAAGATGATAAACAAAAATGCCATAGACGTTGTAGGTATTTGGTTTTGGTAATATTGCATTAGTTTTAAATAAATAATTCGTATTTATCTTTACGAAGAAATTATATTTTTTAAAACCCATTAAAATGAAAGAGTAACATGGTTGAATTTGTTTGTTTATTAAGTAAAAACATACCTCTATAAGTTAATATTTTAATATTAAATATTTATATTTAATAAGTTACTTTTAACACATGAATAATACATAAAATGATGATGATAAGTCACTTTTCTTTTTATTTTGTAAGACATGCCACTAAACTAACTAACCTAGCCTTAACAATCAATCTTCAACATTGCAAATGTAAACATAACGCAATATTGATTCTAATATGAAACGTGAGCAAGTTTCAATTAATAATCTCAACCCAGACAATATTGACTCAATCAAACCTGTTGTTTCGTTGTCAAATAAAGCACGTTTGCAATTTGAAAGAGCATTGTATTTGCACATTCACAGCGTGACTTTACTATTTAGTGATTTCTTATGATTTTTTTTTTTAAATTGATACTACAAGTAATCTAAAAGGAATCTTTACTACAAGCCTCAACACTCTTATCTCCGAAATTTACAAGACCTTTGCAGAGAGAATTTATAATGGTTATCAATTGTTATCAAAGCCATGTTAAGTTTGTGTTTTAAATGAAGAGGAAGTACTATATTGTTATATTACTATATGTAGTAAAAAACCAATGTAATTGCATATTTTTTTGTGGTTATTATTACACAATTTGAAATAGTTTATTCAAAAATAAACGTATGTTATGAAGGTAAAAATATATTTTAAGATGTGAATTCGTATTATATTGCACCTAGATTTAAGAAAGTAGCGTAGCTAACTCCGCGTGGGAGCGGGCGAGAAGCGAAATGCAATACAATGCCTTTTTGAAACAAATAAAAAGACTTCTTACATCATACCTCACGCTTCCCGCCCGTAAACCTCGCTGACGAAACCAAATTCTAAATCACAGTAATATAAAGTCTAGTAATATTTAAATAAATTATACTGTCAAGTAAAATGAAATTAGAAAAATTAAAATAATTACTTAAAATTAGGTATCAGCAGATAATACTAAATAATAATAATACTATATTTAATATATTTCCACTAGTAATGCAGCTAATAAATAACAAGCAGATCGAGAGAGGGAAGATTGGGATGTTGGATGAATAAGATTATACAACGCGTAAGCAAGTAACCGTCAGTGTTTACTAGATTGAAGGTACTAAAAAACAATATAATAATGGATTTTGATGTGTAAATAAATTTGCCCTAATTACCAGTAGTAGCCTTTATAAAATATCTAAATTACCAACTCTCAAAGCGACATCAATGACATACAGTCACTTGCTATTGTCTCATAAATCCTACAAGTTTATATTATAGAGACTAGACTAATCTACAAGGGACAGAAGAGTTATTATTATTTGCTGTATATTGAAGTTCACGGCCTACAAATAGCACACACTGCATCACAAAGCCATTTGTGTATAAGATTTTGACAATTATATTTCATGTATATATCCCAGACTAGACTGTAATCTGTTATTGTTTTTCTTATATATTACTTTGTAAACATTACGTTTAAATAAGAATACGTTTCAGCTTCCTATGTTGTTAATTTATCATTGAAGTGTTTCTTTACCTAAATGGTGCCAAATACTGAAATGTAAGTTTTATAATATACGTTTCATTTTTATTGTTCTGCTAGATTATTGTTGTAATAGGTCGCGAATTAAACTTTAGAAATTGGCCTCTAAAAAGCTTGCTCAGCAGAGCGGGACAGTATTTCATGCCGGCACACCGCCTGCTACTTTACAAGTCGCAGGTTCGGCCTCACATGGAATACTGTTCCCATCTCTGGGCAGGGGCTCCCCAGTGCCAGTTCCTTCCACTTGACCGCATCCAGCGCAGAGCGGCTCGAATCGTCGACGACCGAGCCCTTTTCGATCGGCTCGATTCATTGGCACTGCGAATAGATGTTGCATCCCTTTGCATTTTCTTTCGCAGCTACCATGGGGAGTGCTCTGAGGAATTGTTAGGATTAATCCCAGCCGCCAAATTTCACGAACGCACATCGCGGCAGAACTCCCGATACCATCCACACCATCTGGATGATTGGCGGTCCACCACTGTGCAATTTAGAAGATGTTTTCTTCCTCGCACGACTTCCTTGTGGAATCGATTACCATCAGCGATTTTCCGGACCGATACGACTTAAGGACCTTCAAGAAAAGAGCGTACTCCTTTTTAAAAGGCCGGCAACGCATCTGCAATTCCCTCCCTGGTGTTGCAGTTGTTCATGGGTGGCGGTAGTCACTTACCATCAGGCGAGCCGCATGCTCGTTTGCCCCGTCTCCTATAAAAAGAAATCAATTAATATATAAAAAAACCTAAAGTAATAATATGTTCAACCATTTAAATATTTACTATATTTCTAAAAAGTAACTTTTTAAGTATTATTTTTGACTCAACGTCCTAGCTTTTAGACAAAGACAGCAATTTTTTTTAAATAGTTCCAAAAATAGAGTCTTCTTTATTTGATGTGTTTGTCTTTTTTTATAGCATAGGGGTCAAACGAGCATGCGACTCACCTGATTGTAAGTGATTACCGCCGCCCTTAAACAACTGCAACACCAGCGGAATTGCACATGCTTTGCCGGCCTTTTAAAAAAGAACAGACTTTTTTCTTGACGGTGCCTAAACCGTATCGGTCCGGAGAAATTTCTGGTGGTAGTTGATTCCACAAGGAAGTTGTGCGAGGAATGCGATGGTGAACCGCCGAACATCCAGATGGTGTGGATGGTATCACGAGTATGTCGCGATGTGCGATGGTGAAATTAAGCGGCTGGGGTTAGTACGAACAATTTCTCAGAGTACTACCCATGGTAGATGCGATAAAATACGCAAAAAGACGCAACATTTCTTCGCAGTGCCAATGAGTTAAGCCGATCGGAAAGAACTCGGTCGTCGACGATTCGAAATGCACTGCGCTGGATGCGGTCAAGTGGAAGGAGCTAGTACTGGGGAGCCCCTACCCAGAGATGGGAACAGTATTCCACGTGGGTGTGGGGCCAAACATGCGCTTTGTATATTCGCAAGCGGTGTGCAGACATGAAATTCTGTCCCGCTCTGCTGAGCACGCCAAACTTTCTAGAGGCCGATTTGGCCTTGTCTTCCAAGTAACCACGAAACTGCACATCATTTGATATATCAACGCCGATGATTCCGATACTGGCTGAGGCAACAAGGGGACTGCCTTGAAACTGAGGAGATACGGCAAAGGAGTTCTTTTTAGCGGTAAACTTTTTTAGTGTTTGTTCAAAGATTTCTTGGAAAAAGCTGAACCGATATAATTTTTTTTAATTAAATCGTTGTACCATTAGGGATGGTACTGTACCAATGAAAACAATCTATCCCTAAGGGTTAAAAAGAGAATGAAGATTTTAATGTACCTATTTTAACGACATCTAATTATTACCTTGAACTTGCGATATTTCTTAGATCACTAAAAAACTTTAAATTTTAATTTGTGTAAAATCATTTTATTATTTTTATTTCATTTTCAATATAATTGTATAATTTATCTACACCCCTAATCTGCTAGTCATTCGTTGTGAACAATTCTTTATATGAAGAAATCGCCTCCATAATGATAAGACTTTCTTTATTATTTAATTGGTTTTGTTTAAATGTGTATTATTAGTGTACAATAAAGAATTTATTGATTGAATGATTGAAAACCGCATCGAATTTGTTTGCAATTTTATAATATATCTAGCTCTAGCTATTTCTCACATACATAGCTTTCATTCTCTATTTTTCCCCTCGGGGGTGGAGTATTTAAAAATCGTTTAACACGTGTAGTATTTATATATATATATAAGTCTTAGTCTCTGTACGAAAGCTTATGGTAGTGCTATCAAAGATATAATTAAAACATCGCAGAATTTTAAACAATCATTTATCCTTTATGTTACCCTCTTTAGGTTACAGTTATTAAAATATTGAAACACATACCTGTTAGTTTAAAATCCAAAGCATAAATACAAATATTTTATTTATTTTACTTAAAAAGTTACAAACTTTTATACAAACTTTTATCACATTACTTTAGGGTCAAATTTCTTTCAAAAAAATTTCAAAAAGTCTTGAAACACGTATTTCTTACCTTTTAACCAGAAGCCTAAATAAACCTAGAATCTCCTTTCCCCACTTCACGATTCTTTGTAAATCAAATTAGTAAACTTTTTTAAACATTAAAGGGAGATTTTTGAATTAGTGTATTTGCACCAGTTTTCGAATTTAAAAAGAAAAAAAATTTTCTCCATACAAATTTGAACAGCCTTTGGCTCGGTTTTCTAAGGGTTTGTTTTGAAAATGCCGAAATAGGAATCCATCATCTTTTCATACAGAGTACTTACAGTAAGTTTCCCGTAAAATAAAAAGTTAAATACAAACTGTAAAACCCTATTTCACCCTCTTAGGGGTTGCATTTTTCAAAATCGTTCCTTAGTGGATGCCTTCGTCATAAAAGGCAGCTACTATCCAAATTACTATCCAGATTACTACGTTTAGCGGTTTGGGCTATACGTTGATTGATGCCTCAGTCACTCAGTACATCTTCTTGGATACAGATTTCTTGGATATATGGAAGACACTAGTATATTATCTACAACTATCACGTAGAAATTGTTTATTTATAATTAGTTTATTAAGTATATTTTTTACCTTTTTTATAAAAAATTTAATTATTGGAACATTTACTTAATTCTTACATGATAGTTTTTAATCTACAATTAAACTACTGTTTTTACGTACACGAGTATTACTGAGTCGTTAAAACAATAAACAGTATTCATCTTTGAAAATATTCCGTTTGACAAAATATCTTGTAAAATATTTTTATAGGTTGAAAAAGGTTAAGAATTGTCAAATAATTTTAATAAACATGTTCTATTATTACTGCAAGTGACGTTGTCGTCGTCAGATAAAAAGAAATACATAAATGCTTAAAAGTATGAATACATTTTTTTATTATAAAAACAATATTAAATGCAGGTTGTAATGTTGAAAAGTAGAACGAGTAGTGATACTGCTTTTAAATTTTTTGGGTTCCTTTAATTTATAAATATAAAAATCCTTATCACATTCTGGAATCCCTTGTTTGCGTATGAAATCTGTAATGTCTACAGGTTTTTATGGAGTTAATAGAATTGCATTTACACCGTCCGTCTGCAGTAGAATGACCCACGGACGCCAGTAAATAACGTTTCACTTAAAACTTGTAGCTTTAACTAGGTACTTAAATTGAATCGTCATATAATAATATTATATGTTCTTACATGTTAGCCTGAGTAAAATAAGATTATTTTAATTCTCCTTTCATTTTAGAATAAATATACTTGATATATAACGTATGTGCTGTTTGCAGTGCTGCACTTCTATTTAATTTTTAAATATTGTAGTATAATTGCATCATAAATTTTCTGTAACGTTCTGAGAATTTGTTGTCCTCACCAAAGGTCTTATATAGTTTTTTTTTTAATTTAAGTTATGTACTTACCTGTATAGTTGTTATTAAACTGAGTAAACTGAAATAAATATTTTATTAACATTACGTTGCTGTCACTTCGGCATGTTTTCGTATGGGTGATATAAGTATACGCTTTGTTTGTGAGTAAAAAGTAAAAAGTGAAATGTAGACTTTTGAGGCTGTTAATTTAGATACATTAAGTTGTATTGTGTTTTGTCTGTAGTCTCCATATCTTACTTGAAGCGTCACTAAAACTGTGTTGTATGGTGAATTAATGATGTTGCTCAAACTGAATAACTTTAAAACATGTAGTTACATTGTACGAAATTTAGTTCTGTGATCTAATAAATTAATGATCGATTATGATTGTTTTTATTAAACGTTTCTTTACACTGTTATACACAGGCCTCGCCGATGGATTTTTAATTGAATTTTCTCATAAGATAATGCTCTACTCATTAATATCATACCCATCGCAAGAGTTCACAGATTTGAAGTAAAACAAAAAGAAATATGTTGTTCGCCCATTTTGTAGCGCATAAGTATTAGAGACGAGAGCCGCTTCTTTCTTGACGCCACATTGTAACAGCAAAATATTCAGAATTAACTTACTGCTGGCCCAAATTTTCCAGAACTCGAGCAATATAGCTTTCGTTTTAAATTATACAATGCGGATTACAGGTCAAATTTAATTTAACTTCTCTCATGTACTGCCGTGCTCACACGTATTCCAATTGCGTCCTGCATCAGTCTATTTTTCGCCCTGTGAGTGTTTTATTCTTCTAAAGTACAATGTTTGTTATTTTAAAGTAAAAGAACTTCGTTGATAAATAAATGTTAAATAAACAACTTACTTTATATATTTGTGCTCCTTGAAATGATGACATTCATTGTTGGGTTTTATCAACAACATGTTACTATCGACTACTACGCCTCCAAAATAATTAATTTAAATACTTTTTTGGAATGATGTAGTTTTCCACCGAAATTCATGCGGGCAAAATTACAGATTGTATATAGTGACAAATACATACAATACAGACACATAGTCTATCTGACGGTAATAAATGATGTAGCCCATATACACCTAAACATCCAAAGACCGATAAAGGAGAAGAAGAAGTGTAGTGGCATTCTTAGAATATCCACTATCCCTATATTGCCTCTATAGTGTCGTAATAGGTGACAGAGTTAAACAAAGAAAGAAGAAAGAAAAAATATAAAGTTAGAATAGAAGTTAGATAGAAGTTATTTAGTAACACATTATAACAATTTGCTTAAATTTTTGTTAAATATTTTAAATTTTGTAAATGGTTACTAAATAGGTACCAACTCAGCAGTGTTGGTACTGACAGAATACTGCGATGCTGTCTTTCGTGTGTGGTAATAAATATCGAAGAAGAAATTAAAAATAAACGTAACAGGATTCATGGTTATACACTGATGTGTAAGCTGCATTCAAGTATCTCAACATATACACTTTTTCATTGAATTTGATGAAGAGCTGCAGCGTCTTCCTAATAAAAACTTAAAATAAAAAAGTTATATAAAAATAAAAAAATAATTTCTTTCTGCCATCGAGTATTGTTCCTCATGAAATGACAGTTATGGCTCTGTAATGGAGACGCTAGGGGATTTCGTGCGACGCACATTCGGCCAATCTCGCTCCTACCTAAATGTATATTTTTTTTTATTGTCATATTAATGCACAAAGCGTACCTAGTCACTACAGTGGCTTTCTCTGACGCTAACGTTCTTGCAATTCTGATTTCGGAAACTTGGTTTAAGCCCCATTTTCTTTCTTCCCGGGCTTCACTTTGAAACGCAACGATCAAGATGGAAGGACAGCGGGTGGGGTCGCTATATATCGACGATTTGATTTTTCTTATAAAATTCTAGCTTCTTGTTCCCCTACTTATATTGCATCTGCAGAATTTCTTTTCTTTGAGGTCTGCGTGAAAGGAGCTAAATCGGTACTTGGTGTTTTCTACTGTGCACCTTCTGTCGATTACTTCTCCAGTCTTGATATGAATCTGGAATCCTTGGTCAGAATACTCACATCATATTATCATGGATAATTTTGTAACAGACCATATAACAGAGACTCCTAACTTAATCCGTTCCTCTAAGCTCCTTCAAATTGTCGAGTCAGTTGGCCGCCATGTTTTACCTTTACAAACCAATCAACACAATATTGATGTGGAGGACACCTGGTTTAACTTAATCTTTACCTCTGCTCCTTCTATTGTGTTTTCCCACGGTCAACACTTTTCATCTAGTTTTTTTATAATCATAACCCCATTTTCCTCTCTTACACCCTAAAACTTCTTAAATCCTCATCTAAAATTCTTCAAATGCGTTGTTTTGGTCGCTTGGACGTTGAAAAGCTGTGTATGGATGCATCCAAAATAAATTGGTACAGCTTCCACTGTTCACGAAAAGGTTTGGGCATTAAATGAATCTATCCTTAAACTATATGACTTACAAGCTCACATTAAAAAAGTGCAGTTCAAGCGTCCACCTGCGCCATGGATGACGGGAGGTGTTCGAATTGCGAAAGACGAAAACTAGACTCTCTATAAAGATTCCTTGCATCGGTACAATCAGATGATACGCAAGGTCAAACGCTGATTCATTTATAGTAACATCTCATACTCTTCAAGTTCCAAGGCACCATAGGTATCGGTAAACAGCATCGTTGTAAGTTTTAGAGGATGATTGGTTTGAATGATATGAATTTTCATTTCGTCTCCGATAGTCCTTTCGCTCACCCGACCAAGCGTCTTACTGTTGAATAATTAATGATTTTAGTTTGTCCCAAAATTGATCTCTTTCATTTTTCTCCAGAAGCGGTGTATGAGATCAAAAAGACAATCCTTTTTATTATACCTAATGTCGTAGGTTGCGACAATATCAGTCGACAGATTATATTTTATACTTTACCATCTCCTGCCAGTTACCTCGCACTTCATCATTTATTCTGGAGATTTTCCTTCACTGTGGTGTAAGGCTTACGTTATTAGCTTACCCAAGATCCAGTTACCCGTTCGCAGTTTATGTCCTATAACAACTTATAAAGTCCTTGCTTTCTGGCTTTAGGTCCATTCATAATACCGATTTCGCATTCTTGAAAGTAACTGGTGGTATTAGGGTAGGTATAGAAAATACTAAGGTATCAGTGTTGGTTTTGGTTGACTTTTCAAATGTCTTTAATGCCGTTACTTATGGCTTTCTACTTTCCATCCTCTTCCTTTCTATAGTCTCACCCGAAACACTAGATTAGTTTTCATCATATCTTCGAAGGCAGCAGCAGTCGGTTCGCATCGATGAGCTATCATCTAGCTGGCTTGACATATATGCTGGTGTACCTCATAGCAGTTTATTATCTCTTTTGTTGTTTTCTATATTTATAAAACCCATTCCTGAAAACCTTCATTGTGCGTATTATCTGTATGCTAATAACTTGCAACTGTATACACAAGCGAGTATTGAATTTTTTCTACACCGATGGACATGATTAACAGGGTCCCTGAGTACATTACTAACTGGTCTGACAGGTTTGCCCTACTGGGCAATACGTGTAAGTGTCAGGCCATAATAATTAGTAGTAGTCGGA
This sequence comes from Parnassius mnemosyne, assembly GCA_963668995.1. Classification (NCBI taxonomy): domain Eukaryota; kingdom Metazoa; phylum Arthropoda; class Insecta; order Lepidoptera; family Papilionidae; genus Parnassius; species Parnassius mnemosyne. The sequence continues at coordinate 54,747,794 of CAVLGL010000082.1, forward strand.
TGATCCAGAGATTGAAAGCAATAGCTCTACCTCTTATCATTTTTAACAGTACGGTGATTCAATTGTGTACTACTATGAAGAATCTAGTTTTATATATTGATTCCACTTTGAGTTTCAAAACCCAAGCAATGACCGTTAGCCAGAAAGTCTACAAAAAATAACTACCTTAAATATAGTTATCAGTTCCCATGAAAACTTGAAAGACAGTTAGCCAATGAAGTTGTCGCTTTGAGGTGTCAGTGTGCGCGCGCAGCGTAACAACTTCATGGTGTTGTTTTTAGCTGTCAGTGTGAGCGCGCATCGTAAAAAATTCACTCTCATAATTTTTCCCAAATGGCCCAAAAGAAGTATAACTTCAATAAAAATACTTAACGTTTGTAAAAAATACACGGAACAAGAAACAAGTACAACTATCTTGTCTTCCTCCAACATCGGCTTCTGCTCGTCAACACTTGTATCGTGTCCTTGAGAACCTCGAGGACTGGGGTTTGAAATTAACAGATAATACTTTGGAACCGATTCAAACTATACTCCCATCTGCTCCGAAAAACCTCCTAAATACTATTTTTTGCAATTGCAAAAAGGTTGTTATGCTAAATATGGCTGTATAAGAATAGGGTTGTTGGGTTCACCAGCGTGTACTAATTTCCAGGACCAGTCTTGCTCGAATGTTCATTTGAATCCAATAGACAAAGATTCATGTGATATCGATGAGAAGCCAGCTGATTCATCTTCAGTTGAACAATTTATAAACATCCAGTAAGAACAAGAGGAGGAAGAAGAAGAAATCGAAGAAGACATGACTGTTAAAGTCGAATTTGAAGAGTACGGGGCAGATTAAAATATTCACATAACATTATAACAGAAATCTCAAACGAGCACACAGTCCACCTGATGGTAAGTGGTTGCTGCGGCCCATAAACATTTCATTATCCTCTATTACAAATCAAAATGCAGATGCGTTGTCATCCGTGAGGACTAAGATGGAATGCCTCATTTTCAGTAAAAATGGTCTCCGGTTTTCTACACTCACCATACGAAACACAGCAACGTTAAGCTGCTATTTTACGCTGGTATTCAGTGAGAGCGAGGTCCTTCCCCGGTCGAGCAGACCCATTCGTATTGCAACTATACTACTAATATAGCTGCAGCATGGCTTTACCACGTATAAAAAAAAACTACAGTTTAAATTAATCACCTTTGTCCTTATCAATATCAAAAATCATCATGCAGTAAATACAGTATTTTCACATAAATCTTCGTCATAACGGATCGTGAGCCTGCTACCGGGGACACCACGTTAAAAAAGATGCGCCAAGTACACTACCTCAAAGGTGGTATGTAATAGTGTGCATCATTTAGAATGTAACACATTCAAGTTTTAGAATGGTTATATCTTAGGAATGGTGATTCTTAGGAAAAATGTAATAGCACCATTTTCGTACATAATTTTATGATGTACATTTTTTGAGCTATATTTTTGATAAAACTTACCGTTTTCGAGAAAAATCCAAAAAACCGTAAATTTGACTTTGAATAACTTTTTTAGCACAGATGGGATCGATGGGGACTTTTGGCACTCGTCTCTGGCACGAGGGGAGAAGAGGGGAGCAGAAGTGTGCCCTATCAGGGAAGGCCCCTCTACCCTTTCCTCCTTCCAGAAAAGTATAGTTTATGATTGATGGTTTTTTTTAAATCATTACCTCACTTTTCTTTACACAGGAACCCAGTTACTTCTACAACGGCTTCGGCGCAGCAAGGAATACAGACTCCTCGCCCTTACGTAGCGTAACCTTGCATTCCGCGCCTACGGCTTTACAAAAACACTCTAGGAATAGGGCAGACAAGACTACGTGGAGTCGGGGCGTGCTAATTCAATTTTAGTACAGATTCGATCATCGATTCATCATTCGATCTGCAGAGTGATACACTAACAGTTGTTTGCCACTTGTCTTGGAAAAAGTTCGGGAGAAACGACCTTGCAGTAGGATCCTCTTTCACCACAACAACGACTACTTAGCGACGTCAGACGTAGAATTACTGGGTCACCCGCCCTAAAGCCCCGACCTCGCACCTTGCGATTTTTATTTAGTTCCAAAAATAAAAGAAAAGCTCCGAGAAAAACGTTTTATGGACGCCGAGAAAGCAGTGGCTGCGTTTCGAAATGCCGTCGAAGAAAGACGTCTAAGGACGAGCGGCCGAAGTGCTTTTCTCAGTGGTTCCATCGGATGAAGCGAAGTATTGATGAAAATGAACATTATTTTAAAAAGATTAATAAAAACTAATAACTTGCTAGTTTGTTCAGTATTTGATTTTCTAAGAACGTTCAGTATCACCCTCATAACAAAACTCCGACAGAGCTGAACTTTGGTAGAGAATTTGAATATACAGTAGAAATAAAGTGCCAAAAGTCCCCATCGATCCCATCTGTGCTAAAAAAGTTATTCAAAGTCAAATTTACGGTTTTTTGGATTTTTCTCGAAAACGGTAAGTTTTATCAAAAATATAGCTCAAAAAATGTACATCATAAAATTATGTACGAAAATGGTGCTATTACATTTTTCCTAAGAATCACCATTCCTAAGATATAACCATTCTAAAACTTGAATGTGTTACATTCTAAATGATGCACACTATTACACACCACCTTTGAGGTAGTGTACTTGGCGCATCTTTTTTAACGTGGTGTCCCCGGTAGCAGGCTCACGATCCGTTATGACGAAGATTTATGTGAAAATACTGTATTTACTGCATGATGATTTTTGATATTGATAAGGACAAAGGTGATTAATTTAAACTGTAGTTTTTTTTTATACGTGGTAAAGCCATGCTGCAGCTATATTAGTAGTATAGTTGCAATACGAATGGGTCTGCTCGACCGGGGAAGGACCTCGCTCTCACTGAATACCAGCGTAAAATAGCAGCTTAACGTTGCTGTGTTTCGTATGGTGAGTGTAGAAAACCGGAGACCATTTTTACTGAAAATGAGGCATTCCATCTTAGTCCTCACGGATGACAACGCATCTGCATTTTGATTTGTAATAGAGGATAATGAAATGTTTATGGGCCGCAGCAACCACTTACCATCAGGTGGACTGTGTGCTCGTTTGAGATTTCTGTTATAATGTTATGTGAATATTTTAATCTGCCCCGTACTCTTCAAATTCGACTTTAACAGTCATGTCTTCTTCGATTTCTTCTTCTTCCTCCTCTTGTTCTTACTGGATGTTTATAAATTGTTCAACTGAAGATGAATCAGCTGGCTTCTCATCGATATCACATGAATCTTTGTCTATTGGATTCAAATGAACATTCGAGCAAGACTGGTCCTGGAAATTAGTACACGCTGGTGAACCCAACAACCCTATTCTTATACAGCCATATTTAGCATAACAACCTTTTTGCAATTGCAAAAAATAGTATTTAGGAGGTTTTTCGGAGCAGATGGGAGTATAGTTTGAATCGGTTCCAAAGTATTATCTGTTAATTTCAAACCCCAGTCCTCGAGGTTCTCAAGGACACGATACAAGTGTTGACGAGCAGAAGCCGATGTTGGAGGAAGACAAGATAGTTGTACTTGTTTCTTGTTCCGTGTATTTTTTACAAACGTTAAGTATTTTTATTGAAGTTATACTTCTTTTGGGCCATTTGGGAAAAATTATGAGAGTGAATTTTTTACGATGCGCGCTCACACTGACAGCTAAAAACAACACCATGAAGTTGTTACGCTGCGCGCGCACACTGACACCTCAAAGCGACAACTTCATTGGCTAACTGTCTTTCAAGTTTTCATGGGAACTGATAACTATATTTAAGGTAGTTATTTTTTGTAGACTTTCTGGCTAACGGTCATTGCTTGGGTTTTGAAACTCAAAGTGGAATCAATATATAAAACTAGATTCTTCATAGTAGTACACAATTGAATCACCGTACTGTTAAAAATGATAAGAGGTAGAGCTATTGCTTTCAATCTCTGGATCATCCGACTACTACTAATTATTATGGCCTGACACTTACACGTATTGCCCAGTAGGGCAAACCTGTCAGACCAGTTAGTAATGTACTCAGGGACCCTGTTAATCATGTCCATCGGTGTAGAAAAAATTCAATACTCGCTTGTGTATACAGTTGCAAGTTATTAGCATACAGATAATACGCACAATGAAGGTTTTCAGGAATGGGTTTTATAAATATAGAAAACAACAAAAGAGATAATAAACTGCTATGAGGTACACCAGCATATATGTCAAGCCAGCTAGATGATAGCTCATCGATGCGAACCGACTGCTGCTGCCTTCGAAGATATGATGAAAACTAATCTAGTGTTTCGGGTGAGACTATAGAAAGGAAGAGGATGGAAAGTAGAAAGCCATAAGTAACGGCATTAAAGACATTTGAAAAGTCAACCAAAACCAACACTGATACCTTAGTATTTTCTATACCTACCCTAATACCACCAGTTACTTTCAAGAATGCGAAATCGGTATTATGAATGGACCGTATCGTACCGGACCGTGATCGTATTTTATGTGCTGCCATACCTTTCATTAGATTGCGGTAAAATTTTGTCAAATTATTGCTTGCACTTGCGCGAAGGTTATAGTCATAACATCTACAGTTAACTTACAGTAGGTGGAGCGCGTATAGAACCAACAAATTTATTTGATAGTAAGGTTTATCTTTCAATTTCAATTAATGTAATATCATTCCTAATTAAAAAATATCTACATTATTTCTTTTGCGGCAGCAACGCGCCTGGTACCAGCTATTTTGTTATGTTGTCGCAGCGCAACACAATCCACTGCTCTAAGGCATCTCGTGGATGTTGTGATTTGTGGTGTAAGTCATTCTGTCGGTATTTTGAACGTGGTAGAGCCACGCTGCAGCTATATTATTGTTTTAGTACGATGGTCGGCTAAATCGGGGAAGAACCACGTTGTCACAGAATACCAGCGTAAATAATTGCTTAATACTGCTGTCTTTCGTACGGTGAGTCCATTGAGGACTAAGATGGAATCATCTTAGTTCTCAAGTGCGAAAACGCATTTGCGTTTTGATTCTAATTTAAGATGTAAGTGTTTATGAGCCATAGCGTCCAATTACCATCAGGTCGACTGTGTGACTCATTTGTCACCTTTATTTTAATAAATAAAACATTAAATCCATTTATCCATAATATATATGAGGCAATATATATCTCCACCCGTGGACTTTATTGAATGAATGAAATTAATTTGTATACGAACATTAAATGAAACCATAATTTTAATGGTGTATGAAAGTTACCGATGTCTAACTAAACCAGATGGCGCGTTTTTCATTCTGAACTGGGAAAATGAATCCATTATTTTTTTAAATGATTGTAATTTTTTGTACTAATTTCTAACTAGATGGCGCTTTTTCGTCCTGAATTGAGTAACTTGTAGATGTCGCTAATTCCAATAGGATTATATGAAAACTTACTGATAACTGTTAACAAATAAATTACGTTAAGCCGTTAAGTTACAGTAAGCCATTAATAAAAATTAAACTAATTTTAATGAGAAACACGCGTATGATATTAGTGTGTAAAGGTTCATGTTTTCGAAATCAAATATAAAAATCAAAAATGCTTATTTGCATTACAAGTCTATAACATCCAATTTTAATAACGTCTCCATTTTAATGTGCAATATACACACAATACACAGTGCACCCTGTACCTGGATACCCATCACAAATACTTACAATAATTTGTTTACTAACGTTTTAAAACATAATTTATTCAAAACATTTCCGCTATTTACTTAATAGTTCATTTAACAGAGTAGAGCAACGCAGCAGCTATATTATATTTACAGCACGAATGGGTCGGCTCGACCGTGGAAGGACCACAAACAACAACAGCCATAATACCAGCGTGAAATAGCATCTTAATGCTGTTTTGTTTTGTATGATGAGTGTAGTGTAGTGTAGTAGTTACCTAACCTAATAGTTCTTTTATAGGAAACTAGGCATATCGTATAAATCCTCAGGGGTGACAACCCAACTGCATTTAGATTCTTACTCGAGGATAGATGTAGATGTTTATTGGTCACAGCATCCACTTACCATCAGGTGGACTGTGTGCACGTTTGTCACTCCGATTTAAAAAAATAACACAGTAAAGAGTACCGCGTTAGTGATTTATCATACTTCTAAAAGTTTATGATGTAGGTAATGGAAATGCGTTTTGCATTTTTTTAACAATTAGTCCGGTTAAAATTGACATTTCAAATACGAGGGCGACACTGAACGTTTTTAGAACTGGCTTCTTGTAAACGATATAATAAAAAACTAAGTTCAAATTTTGAAAATGGAACTCTTTGCCAATATTATTGTGTATGTATTTTATTAATTTGTTATTTGTTTACGATTTGGCGGCAAAATGAAAATTGTCTTTGTCACGTCACCAGCATTAATTTAACGCGAGAAAATTTTATGTACAATGATTTTTATGACTTTCGATGTCATTTAAGTCAACAAGAAAGTTATGATGGACTTCGATTGTCCTTTCACGATGAAGCCCCATTTCGTGCCACTGTTTACAACTGGCTTAATAAGTTTAAACTTGGTCGCACTAATCACACCGATGATCTGCGTGAGGGAAGGCCTTCTAAGGCGACGACTGAAAATAACATCATTGTTGTGCGCCGTATGATAAAGATTGACAAAAAAGATACTTATCAGCAGATTTGGACAAGCTTAGGCATCGGTATGAGTGAAGTGCATAAAATCCTCCATGAATATTTAGCGGTCAGGAAGCTTTTTGCCCGGTAGATACCTCATAATTTGACAGAGGCCCAAAAACTCCGTCGTGTTGGTTTGTGTCGTGAAATAGTTCAAAGATTTAAAGGAGGTCACTCAAATGCTGTGTTCGACATATTTACGCGTGACGAATCCTGAAACTAAGAGACAGTCTGCTGTCTGGGTATTTTCTTCCGAGGAGTTGCCAACTAAAGTGAAGAGATGTCGAAGCGTGGGAAAAAAGACGGTGGCCTCGTTCTTCGGCAGGACAGGTCATTACGCAACAATTGTTTTAGAGGATCGATAAAGAGTTACTGCAATTTTTTTGAATTAATTTCATTCATTCAATAAAGTCCACGGGTGGAGATATATATTGCCTCATATATATTATGGATAAATGGATTTAATGTTTTATTTATTAAAATAAAGGTGACAAATGAGTCACACAGTCGACCTGATGGTAATTGGACGCTATGGCTCATAAACACTTACATCTTAAATTAGAATCAAAACGCAAATGCGTTTTCGCACTTGAGAACTAAGATGATTCCATCTTAGTCCTCAATGGACTCACCGTACGAAAGACAGCAGTATTAAGCAATTATTTACGCTGGTATTCTGTGACAACGTGGTTCTTCCCCGATTTAGCCGACCATCGTACTAAAACAATAATATAGCTGCAGCGTGGCTCTACCACGTTCAAAATACCGACAGAATGACTTACACCACAAATCACAACATCCACGAGATGCCTTAGAGCAGTGGATTGTGTTGCGCTGCGACAACATAACAAAATAGCTGGTACCAGGCGCGTTGCTGCCGCAAAAGAAATAATGTAGATATTTTTTAATTAGGAATGATATTACATTAATTGAAATTGAAAGATAAACCTTACTATCAAATAAATTTGTTGGTTCTATACGCGCTCCACCTACTGTAAGTTAACTGTAGATGTTATGACTATAACCTTCGCGCAAGTGCAAGCAATAATTTGACAAAATTTTACCGCAATCTAATGAAAGGTATGGCAGCACATAAAATACGAACAAACAAACATACATTTTTATATATTAGATTAAATACTGATCTGTAATCACATTCAATCTTATCACCCTTATAAGGCAATTTATGGGGAGACCTATGTTCAGCAGTTGACGTTATTAGGTTGTAATGGATGACTAGATGGAATTGTCTTCAACCTTTAGGATTAGCTTAACTTCACAGATTGCTTATATTTTGCCGATTATTTTGTAAACGTGCCATTTAATTCCATGTTAACTTGGGATATATAATAGTTTAGGTCTCATGTTTATGTGGAAGTTATAATAAAAACATGTGTGTGTCAGTTCCTAGGAAGTCGTAAAAGGCGACTAATACAATATTGGGATATTTGCAGAAAAGCAGAACCTTTTTGGACTCCTACTCCCAGGCGTTATGTTATGTATGTACAAATATTTTTTTGCCTTGTAAATATGTATTTATGGGTTGGCCAATCCATAAATACGTATTTACATACAATAAGGCAGATCAGAGTGTTTCTCGGTAGATTATGAAATGGAGTATCTCATGAGGCAAGAGTCTATCTTCGGCTGCAACATCACTTACCATCAGACAGGAACGTTTTCAAGAACTGGCTTATAATTGTAAAAAAGGTAACCACAGAATGATTGTTAGATGTCAACCTTTAGAAGATTGGGTTCACCATAGAAAGTGACATCGAAACCTTACTAGTAGACATTAGTAAGATTTAGATGTCACGTCTTGATCAAAAGACAAATTCTAAAAAAAGTTAAGCTGTTTTTTTATAGTACCAGTTGCAGTACGCTGTGGACAAAGCGGTCATGGTTTTCATGTGTAAGTCATAAACTGATGTTATTCGCCTCACTGCTTCGCCAAGTACATCATTTTATGTTCTTCTTAACTGAAACACGTTAGGTATGCTGATATACGGCCTGTTTTGAATCTTAAAATTTTAGAATGATTATTCCACCATCTGTCATATACCATAAAATGTCTCTGCCTGAGGTGACTTCTAAACTCAATCAACATAATTTTGATGCGAAGATCAATTCTTTTCTATGGCAAATTATTATCGCGTTTAATTTCAAGATTGGTGGCTGCCTTCAATTTAAAAATATGTGAGTGTTTAAAAGTTAAAGTTAGGCATCGGATCCTTAAAAGGTCGGGAATAAATAGGCTAAAATTAAACGCGATAATATCCATAAAATTTATTGTATTAGATGTTTAATATTAAATATAAGAAATCATTTTTGGCATTAGTTTTGCAGAAGGGCCATTATTGTGAAGTAAAATAAAATACTTAGTTTCAGTCCCACATAATACAGAATAACTTTAATGTCTTATGCAATTCTAGTTCAATAAATTACGATAGTGATGGAAAAATAAATAATACTATAATATTCATTACTCGTTAGGAGTCACAGCTTTTTTAGCCTTGTTGAGTATCTGTATTCTCCTTTGAATAATTCTGGTTTAGATCTCTTATAAGTCATATTTACAAAATATAGGCCTCATTTACATTGCGAAACAATCAAACCACAATACCCTATACTGAATAAAGTATGTGTATATATCCAGGAAAGTGTAGTAATTATTTTTAAGAAAAGCATGTTTTTAGTGATTCCTTCGCAGTGCTAAATGAGCCGGTAACATTAGTTATGTATGTACAATTTGGTGATATAGTGCTTCATATTTATGGGAAACAGGGAAGTCTGGAAGTATATTCTTATAAAATAAATAAATAAAGTGAATTTAAAACCAGATGCACCATCAGTAAATTTAAAATAAATATTTTTTGTCTAACACAGAAACTACCAATCACAATAATATATTTCCTCTTATATAATGATTTTGTTAATTACGTAGTACAGGTTTTTATGTATATACGTTGTATGAAGGTAATATAAATTTCAAAATTTTGAAATACGTTGAGCTATTGGCAACCTTAAAATAAATAATTCTACATTTATAAGAAAAATCAAAGGTTTTCATATCACAGTATACGAGATTCAGTTGATATTTTCTTGCGATACACTTGGCAGCACTTAACAGATCATATTCCAACAGATAAAACTCAACTCAGCTCTAATGTTTTTGGTAAAAAAAAAAAAACAAGTGCTGTGTTTGAAGTCGGTTAAAATATATTATAATGAAAATGTAGAAAGCAGTCAAGTATTGCCAAGTTTACAAAAAGACACTTTCAACCTTGCCTTTTATAAGTAAAATTTATTGAAACGTGCTGGCATTATACAAAGTTCTGGCATAACATTTTTTATATTGTATACAACATTATTAACTGATTTTATCCTAACTTCCTAATACCTTAACAAGCAAGGCGCTGCTCAATTATGCTTACTCTCTTCAAAATTATTCATATGTGATTGTAATATTTCATTAAAAAAATATTCCTAAAAGGCGACATAGCTATCGACAACGTTTAAAGTATTGAAGTTAAAGCCCTCATTTTTCACAGACACTTAGCGTACTGGTCGTTTTCAGTAATAGCAAGAGATTCAAGAGATTTCGAATATTTTAAGTACTTTCTTAATTCACAACTAGCCAGTGGTAATATTTGTTCACACTAATAACTTTATTGGTATTTAATGTAAAATAAAGTGTTCTTCTCCTTCAATTTTTTTGACATGCATTTTGTTCACGCTATCAGGTTCCACGCCAAGGGTGTGTGAAAATCTCAACGTGAAAGCTTCTTATGATACTGTGGTGATACACGTTACACGTATTTAAATTTATTCTATGTAGATGTCTTCTACTGGATATGCTGTTTCTATAAACTTTTGGTAGAATCTTTGGAATGCCCTCCTGAAATTTTACAACAATTTAATTTGTACATATTGCGCGAACTACGTGAAATTATACGAAAATTTGTTAAATTTTATATATTATGTTGTACAGCATGGCTCTACCACGTACTACGTTGTAGAGACATGCTGCAGCTATATTAGTAGTATAGTTGTAGCATGAATGGGTCGGCTCGACCGGGGAAGGACCACCCTCTCACAGAATACCAGCGTCAAATAGCAGCTTAAAACTGCTGTGTTTCGGATGGTGAGTGTAGAGAACCGGAGACCCTTTTTTACTGGAAACGAGGCATTCCATTATAGTCCTCATGGGTGACAACGCCTCTGCATTTTGATTCGCAAATGAGGATAAATGTAGATGTCTATGGGCCACAGCAACCACTTACCATCAGGTGGACTGTGTGCTCGTTTGTTACCCTATACTATAAAATAAAATTAAAATAAATTATCTACATACTAGTAAGTAGATTAATCATAGAAAGCTAATTCTGACAAGAAAGACTGAGATTAAGTTCTTAACAACTTTTCGTAGGCTTATTTAAAATTGTTAAAGAAATCTTTACGTTTATTCTAAACAGAAGAAAAGACAAGTTTGGATTTTGAGGATGAAATAAGTAAATTATTAAATACCCATTTTTTACTTTTCAGTTTCTATAACCGCTATTTATTAATTACTAAATTTAACAGGGATCGTTCAGCAAATTAAAAAAAAATATCTCCGAATTACATACCCCACAGCTTCAGCAACGGGTCTTGTAGACTCTTGTCCTCTGAACACGTGGCATGCAAATCGTTGCAATGTAGGGTGTTTGGTTATGAATCCAAGGTATCTGTGATCACGAGGATGAAAAGCGCAGAAGGATACGTTTTTCAACGAATAGAAGTAGTCAATACACGGCCCATTGCGACTTTTCTGTAGAATTTTAAACAAATTTTACTACATAATAATTAATTAAATTATTCATTACATAACATTTTTATAACCTTTAACTACATAAAGTTCATTATTAATTAAAAGTTGTAAAAATCTACTTATCATAGGCAAATTTATTAGTGAAAATTATCGTTCAATTAACATATTAATGATTCTACAATGCTCCCTGCGATATCCAGATGAATGACTACATATTCTTTTAAAGGTAGTGTTTCGTGGTGTTAAGCGAATTTCTTAAATTAAAATAAGACAATCAATATATTTCGTCTTGTGGCTGTTGTAAAAGTCGATAGGATTATTTGAGGCGGGATATGTGCAGTTGTATGTTCTTGACACAGTATGGCAAAATAGCAGGTAAATAATTAAGTAACTGAAATAATTGTTACTAACAAGTAAGTATACCACATTGTATGTCGTGTGTTTTAACTTTTTGTTAAGTTGATATAGTAAACTTAACAAAACTTACTTCGTAAATTTTGTATATAATATTTATGTATTATAGTTCATTTGAGACACAAATAATAAAATATTGAATAAAACGAAATGCTGATTTCTCACAACATATTTTGGACGTAATTATACAAAAACGTTCCAACCCACAAGTCATTTAAAAAGGAGTTAAATATACAGATCTATTTATTTTTACATCTTCGCGAAAATGTCAAAATAAGTAGATCTATATATTTAACTCATTTTTGATTGTCACTCCTATGACTGACTTGACGTTGGCAGAATTCTTTTACCAGAAGCCAAAAAAGTAAAGAAAAAGAAGAACTTATTTTTGAATCACTTGTGGGTTGGAACGTTTTTGTATAACTACGTCCTTTTGTACTAGATAATCCCTCAAATAGAAGCACTACAACGTCATTTGTACTGTACACTATAAAGCTATTAACGATTTTAGATTATTATCAACGTTTGTTAGCAAAACAACAACATCATTTTCAAGCTTCAATTTTTAGAAAGCACTTTGATAATCTGTTTTTTAATTTAAAGTTTCTTTAGTTTATCGCCTTGAAACCAATGCATCCACAATGAGTGACTGTCTGGTGCAGATTTTGGTCTGGCGGCATTATTGGGTCATTTTTCTTTTGAAGTGCTCAAGGTAACGGTGGTAGAGCTACGCAGCAGCTTTTGCTGTTGTACGTATGGGTCGGCTCGAGCCGGGTTAGTACCACGACTTCAAAGAATAGCGGCGTGAAGTGGAAGCTCTGCTTTCGCGGTTTGTCTGGTGAGTGCAGGGGACCGGAGGCCTGATCCCCCCCCCCCCCATCAACATGGTAGCGGAATTACATCATAGACTACCCCAGGAGGGTACCAGCACCCCTGGAGAATCCCTCGCTGAGCATCCACGACCATGCTATTCCACTCCTGAGCGTGGGTGCTCAGGCTGCCCCGCGTATTTTGGGGGGGGGACTAAATTCCGCTCAACACAATAACTGCTCGGGGCAAACTGAACAACAAGACCAAGGCGACCCCTGCCACGCTATCCGTGAATTTCTGAAACATCAGGGGACTTCACTCGAATCTAAACGCCGTCCACTACCATCTCGAGACGGCGAAGACGGCCTTGTTCTTTCTGACCGAGACGCAGGTGTCCTCTCCAGCTGATATCGTTCGTATCTCTCCTACCCGGGGTACAAATTAGAGCACTCCTTTGTGCCTCGGGCTGGAGTTTGCGTATACGTCAGAGAGGACATCTGTTCTCGACGCCTCGGCAGTCTTGAAGGTTCGGACCTGTCCATCCTTTGGCTACGCGTAGACAGCGACGACCATCCGCGGGTCTACGGGTGCATCTATAGGTCTCATAGCGGTAATTTCGAAACAGACCGACTCATCGACCACGTCCAAATGGCTACAGATTTCTTGCTACAACAGGTCCCAGCCGCAGAGATCGTGATCTTTGGCGATTTTAACGCCCACCACGCCAAATGGCTCAGTTCACGTTTAACCGATCATGCGAGGAGATCTGTTTATGACTTTGCCTTGGTATATGGTCTGACATAACTGGTTACATCGCCTACGCGGATTCCAGATGTTGAGGATCATACACTTTCCCTGTTGAACCTTCTGCTGACCTCTCATCCGGACGGATATCAGGTTTCCGTCGATGTCCCTCTTGGCTCTTCGGACCATTGTCTGATCCGGAGTGTGGTGCCACTCACGCTCCCCTCACGGTTGCGTTCTGCATGTTGCCGCCGTGTTTGGCATTACAGGTCGGCGGATTGGGACGGAATGCGGTCTTTCTTTGCTTCCTACTCATGGGGGCGGGATTGCTTCTCATCGGATGATCCCAGCGCTGTTGCTAACTCTGTCACTGATGTGGTGCTACAGGGAATGGAACTACTTATTCTATCATCTGTGGTACCCATCGGAGGCAGATCTCAGACTTGGTTTGGTCACTCCTGTAAGACTGCATTACGCAGTAAGCAGGAGTGTTATCAAGCCTGGGCTGCAGCTTCGGCGACTCGGGATGTAAACACCAGCACACTTAAAAAGAAGTATAACTTCGCCTCCAGGTCCTTCACAAAAATTTATTGCCAAGGCAAAGTCAGAGCACATAGGCAGAATAAGCGAGAAACTAGTTCGCCTTCCTTCGGGAACCCGTGCAATCTGGTCTCTTGCCAAGGCTATTCAAGGGAATTTCTGTAAGCTATCACTACCATCTCTGCACAGTGAAGACGACTCACTGGCCCACGCCGCAAAAGAGAAAGCCGATCTTTTAGGCTCCCTTTTTGCGTCCAACTCGACTGTTGATGACAGGGGGAACACACCGCCGACCATCCCGCGGTGTGAGTGCTCCATGCCGGATGTGCGGTTCACACAGTACTCAGTACGCAAAGCACTCCTCTCTCTGGACATCCACAAGTCGAGTGGGTCTGACGGAATCCCGCCAAATGTGCTGAGGACGTGCGCTCCAGAGTTGGCACAGTTCGGTACTCCTACTCCCTAGGCGTTGTCCCGAATTCATGGAAGACAGCTATCGTGCACCCGATCCCTAAAAAAGGCGACCGCTCAGACACGTCCAACTACAGGCCTATCGCCATCACCACCTTGTTCTCTAAAATAATGGAATCCGTTATAAACTGCCACCTCATGCGGTACACTGTAGATCACCAACTGATTATTGACCGCCAATACGGTTTTCGTCGGGGTCGATCAGCTGGTGATCTGCTGGTTTACTTAACTCATAGATCGGCGGAGGCAATAGAGTCCAAGGGGGAGGCGATGGCTGTTAGTTTGGACATTGCGAAGGCCTTCGATCGGGTTTGGCATAAAGCGCCTCTTTCGAAGCTCCCTTCCAATGGGCTTCCCCAGAAATTGTGCAATTGGATCACCAGCTTTCTTGTAGATCGGAGCATCAAGGTCGTTGTAGACGGTGCATACTCCGACTACAAGCCTATTAACGCTGGTGTTCCACAAGGCTACGTGCTATCACCAACGCTGTTTCTTCTGCATGTCAATGATTTGTTGCAAACCGCTAGTATTCATTTCTATGCGGACGACAGCACTGGTGATGTTCTATACACCGGCCGTGCCTATATTTCTCGTGAAAACGTCGCACTCAGCGGGACAAACTTGTGTCTGAAGTCGAGTCTTTGCTGAACAAAGTCTCGGATTGGGGGCGACTAAATCTAGTCCAGTTTAATCCTCAGAAGACACAAGTTTGCGCGTTTACCGCTAAATAGAAGCACTTTGTCGTATCTCCTCAGTTTCAAGGTACTCCCCTTGTTGCCTTAGCCAGTATCGGAATCCTCGGCGTCGATATATCGAGTGACGTGCAGTTTCGTGGTCACTTGGAAGAGATGGCCAAATTGGCCTCTAAAAAGATTGGCGTGCTCAGCAGAGTGGGACAGTAGTTCATGCCGGCACAACGCCTGCAACTGTACAAGGCGCAGGTTCGGCCTCACATGGAATACTATTCCCATCTCTGGGCTGGGGCTCCTCAATGCCGGCTCCTTCCACTTGACTGCATCCAGCGCAGAGCAACTCGAATCGTCGACGACCGAGTCCTTTCCGATCGGCTCGATTCATTGGCACTGCGAAGACATGTTGCATCTCTTTGGTTGCGGGGTGTTGATTAAAACCCGTGCGGAGCCGGCGCGGATCGCTAGTGTCTATATATAAGGGATGAAGGTATCGCCAGGCTTAGTTCCCTTTCTCATAGATCAATAGTTGTAAGTAGAAAAAGGAATGCTAAGAATGTCTTAAAATATAGGAGTAAGTATCGACCTACATAGGAATCACCGTAAGAAATCTTTTAGTTTCTTGTTTTAAATACATGTATGAACTGAACCGTATTGTATCTGAGTATGACCGTTTTTGATAAATTTCGGTGTTGTGTGTTATAGTAAAAATGTTGTAGATTAACAAATCGTGAAATTGTGGTTCTACGCATTACAACCATTAGTAAATATATTAATGATATCACCTTATCTTCTATACCCTCTTGATAGTCTATAGCAAATGATTTAAAGATATTGGCCTTCATGCAACCTTCCTTTGGTGTCATATATAAAAAAAACAGCGTAAATTAATCTCTTAATTTTAGTGAGTAATTTGAAAAGCTTGCTGTTCGCATCTAAACATCAAAATTTTTGTAAATATTTTTATCGAAATCTTTTTTTTTCTTGCACTGACTGATGTTTGCAATTTTCGATACTAAGTTAGTTTTACCTGTTTAGGAGATTATGTCAACCTCTATTAGGAATCTGTCAAGAGAGAGAGAGAGAGAGAGAGAGAGATAGAGAGAGAGGGGGGATATAGCATCCTGAGTGCTCTGTCGACGACAAGTTGAGTGAGAGAGAGAAGGGTTTTGGGATCCTGAGGGCTATGCCTCAATGACGACAAGTTCAGGGAGATAGAGAAAGGAGTATTGCCATACTAGGGGCTATGCCTCAATTTTAGCAAATAGAGCGATAAAAGACAGAGAGAGAGAGAGAGAGAGAGAGAGAGAGCGAGAGAGAGAGAGAAAGAGATAGAAAGAGAGACAACAATATTATAAGCATAACTGTATTGAAAGCACGCCGAGGCCTCTTTCACGAAGAAGTTTCTTTCAGTTATACGACTGCTATTTTATCGCTAGATTGACTGCAGCGAATCAGCTCTTTGGTGAAAGTTCGGTGCGAGTCAGCTCGCTGGTGCGTGTGCAGCTCACAAGTGCGAGTTCAAAGTGATAGAGAAATACAGATTTCTTTCAAATAATGATAAACTTAAAGTGGATATCATTCATAATTTAAAACTAATATTTAAACACATATAAGCTTGCAAATTGTGAAAGATATCTGATTTACTTTTTTTTATTGAAAATGCTTAACTTTTTAAGTTTATATTCTTAATAACATTCTGTTAGTAAGTTGTCATTATTCTCGTGATGTTTTTCAACATTTTTCTATATATTTATTTTTATCAAAATCAATAATATTAGGTTCATGCACATAATATTTTAACTTTATTTGTGATTTGTGTTATACCACATAAAAATATAATATATATTATAATACAATACAATATAATATAATACATAAACTGATATTAGAAAATTCTAAATCTATAATGCGATTCAATTAAGAATTTTTTCCTAGTTTGGCAACTTCCAATGGATTCCGCCAGCGTCAAGTATGTCAAGAGTGTCACACAGAGTATTGACTAGTTTCCGTTTCCATACATGCGCTTACTTAGCTTTATGTTACGAACTTGTGTAGTTATTTTCGAATGAATTAATACATATATTCGCAATAATTTCGTAAAACTATTAATTATAATAGTTTTACAATATTATTGCTTATATAATAAAATGGATATAGGTAAATGGCAAAAGTACTATAGTTTAATGTTATTAATGGATATGAAGTCTAACAAAGTTTGTACAAAAGGAGTGTAAACTAAATTTAAAGAAGATTTATGATTTACAGGACGAGGGATGTTATAAGGAAGAAAATTGTATAATGAAACGGAGAGGTTACGGCAGTTAAAAAAATTATGATTGATCGTACCTTCATCTAATCCACACTCACAAATTGAGCTATCTTTAATCTTAAGTTTTGCCAAAAATACAGGTGAACAAGTGTGTCCAAATCTAATTCTACATATGATGGATGTGCTATGTTTGGAGCCATTTCTAAATTTAAAAAAAAAACTTGGTTTGGAGGGGATGTTAGAGTGTAGTTCTGCATAATATTTACCGAGAGACTTCTGAGTTTTTTCCCAAAGAGAATTCCAATCTGACATCTGATGGATTTTCGCAAAAGAAATAAGTGCATGAGTATATGTTATATAATGCATGAGGGAACCAGAAGTAGATGCATGTTTTGCTAAGGAATTGACAAATTCGTTGTCACATATGCCACTATGACTTGGCAACCAAACAAGTTTCAAGTTAATACCTTTACAAAAACACCTATACAGTGCATCTTTTATCTTAAAAATAATTGAGAAGTTCGATTTACTTCGTAACGGGTTAGATGAAATGCTTTGTAATGAACTACGAGTATATGAGTCAGTAAAAATAATACATTGGTTAACTTTGTGCGCTTCTATAAATAAAATTGCTTCTAAAATAGCAACAGCTTCACCAGTGAATATTGAAGTAGCATTTGGATTTTTAAAATTTAAAATAATTTTATATTTCGGTATCCAGACAGCTTAACCTACAAAGCTATTATCGGAGAGTTTAGATGCATCAGTAAAATGCCTTTCCCAAACCACCCTTCCCATTTTTCACGTAATATACTTGAAAATTTTTGTCGGGCTACAGGGGAATTTTTAGTCACACCAAAATCTAAAATAACTGGAGGATGATAACATAGAGCTTCAAATGGATATACGAATAGAGGATTAATCATACTTTAAAATATGGGAAATTTAAAGGTAAATCTTTTGGTAGCATTTAAGGATACAGGGAACGTCTTTAAATATAAAGAATGCAGTTTAGAAAGCAGTGGATGTGAAGATAGCTGAAATATTCTTTATATAAAGCGATCGGTAAGATACTGTCAACGTAAGTTAAGAGGAGGTTCGCTACATTAAACTTGTAGAGCATTTGACGGAGATGATTTCATGGCCCTCAAAATAATTCGTAAGCACTTGAGTTGGATTTTATCTAAAAGCTTAAGAGCTTGTTTATTACAAGATTCCAAGAGAAATGTACCATAGTCGAAATGACTACGGATTAGAGCGTTATATAAAAGTTTTGAACAATATGGATGAGATCCCCACCAAACACCTATCAGTGACTGTCTGTCTGTCTGGGGCTGTATGGTCATACCCATGATCGGATGCTAGAGAACGTGATTTGCTATTTATATAGAAAGTTTTTTTATATGAATTCTTATTACTAGTATAAAGAGATGGATTTAAAAGAGTTTTGCTTACAATATCTGAATAAGTTCGTTTTGATGGGCGAATCTTACAGATGTTTCATCATAAGAGATATGTTCTTGTGACAAAATTACTTTAATATATTTTTGGTCTATTAAATTCTGGTCAGCATGAACTAATAGCCGCGTGATTACCAGTACAACGAAGACATGTGACTGAGGTAAATTCACATGTTTCTCCATCATGAGGTTGTCCACATTTATAACAACGTGGCTTGGATCTGCATTTAGACTTAAGATGTTCAAAACGACAGCAGTTATAACATTGTATTGTAGGTGAGAGGTAAGGTTCTACAGAATATGAAGTGAAATAGGCAAAAACATGTGAGGACAGTAATTTACCGGAGAACGTAATAACGATCGTTTGTGTTGGAATCCACTCTACAGAATTGTCTGCTTTAATAACTTTACGGTTTAGACGACAAGCGCGAATTATTCCCGTAGAAGAAGGAACTTCTGATGCAGAAACAAATTCATCCATACCTATATTATGTAGTATGTCATTGAGTGCGCACGAGTGAAATGGATTTTTTTGACATTTGACAGTTCTTTTACGATTGGCATCGCCGCAGTCCTTCGTTGTTGCCAAAGAGAATATAATCACTTGTTGCGTTTGCGTCTCGTTGTGTATTGTGCCATTTTGTGTGTTTTTCATGGATCACATAGAATAGAAATATGTAGGGATATACAAGATTTTTCTCAGTATAATCTCAGAGGAAGTGGTGAGAGAACATTGATAAGAGACAGAAAAATTAAGTATTTGGTAACGGCTAATCCTAACCTAAAGAGTAACATTAATATGTTTGGGCTTCGTAACGTTTAAATCGTAAAAATTACTACATGATATTATTTTCTAAACTTACAGGAAGTTTTTCTACTATACCTTATAACTATATATAAACTTTTACTATTAGGTGTTTATATGTATGAAAAGTGGGTATGGTTCTTTGAAACATATATTGACCAGAAAAAAGTTTCTGTCTTATTAAATAAAATAGATTGGGACTCAACTAAAAGTCTTAGTAGCCTCATTAAAATATACAAATGTATAAATGAGAACTTTAAAGTTGCTACAAAGAAGCCCTAAGAAAAATTTAAATAAAAAGTAGAACATTAACGAAGGTAGAAAATAAATGGGTTAATAAAAGGACTAAAAGAGCATGTGAAGATAGGGACTATTGATTTTCTTTGTGGTTAATAAATACTGACGATATGATTATTAAACAATAATATGATAAAATACGAAATTCAACTGACAAACTGATACAAAAAACAAAAAGTTCCTACATAAAAAGGGATATATATATATATAGTAATAAAAATAACCAGATGAGACTTTGGCAAATACTACACAAGATTACGGGGCGGGCAAGTTCTTCCATCGATAATATAATATTAAATTCATTTTAAAATGAAAACGTAAAGCCACTTGATATCTTTTTCAGAAAAATGTTTCAAGCATCGTACCTTCCAGTAATCGGCCCCTTTTGCCGATGAACCTGTACAGATCGTCTGTAAATGTAATACTCCGATATTGAAAGCCTACTCCAAGCTCAATATCTAAAATAATAAAAAACATTCACACGAACAAAGAACCAGGACAGACAAAATATCGATAAATATAGCCAACCTAATAAATGCGTGTATTGAAAAAGTTAAGTACCCTATTGAATTAAAAACCGGAATTGTAAGACCCATACATGAAAAAGGTAAAAGACTACCACGACTATCATTCAATAACAACACTGTCTACACGAGATAAAATAATTGAAAAATATATAAGTAAACAAGTAAATAATTTCTATAGTCAACAATTTTAAATAAAAACCGGTATGGTTTTCAGCAGCATAAAAGTACCATTTAAGTTTTATCTACTTTTACTGACGACATAAACTATTATCTTGATAATATAATACATGTTCTAGTTGTTTTTATTGACTATAGTAAAGCGTTCGACATACTAAGGCATGATTTAATGATTGAAAGACTTGATGAATGTGGACTTAGAGGACCCCTTCCGAATTAGAGCAAAGATTATGTTAAAGAGAGAGCATAAAGAGTTAAAGTAGGAAATACTACAAGTATAAAGCAAACCGTCACCCATGGTATCGCTCAGGGCTCTGTGCTTGGGCATTTGCATTACTTGAATTATGTTAATAATTTTGCCAATGTAATTAAAAACTGCAAGATATATCAGTTACAGACTACATCTATCCTCATATCTGCAAATACCTGCTTACTAGCGGCGGAGAACGACATAAATGTGGCATAACAGAAATTGCAAGAGGATTTCACCAACCTTATGAAATGGTCTCATCATGCAAGGCTAATTCTGAAAACCACCAAAACAAAATTGATGTACATTTTGTCCAGTCAAAATAGAGTATCCATTCCTTTAAAAGCAATTGCCCACAGCCACCAATGTCCACATAATAACATGTCTACCCAGACTTGTAATTGTAACCATATTGATTTAGTAGAACAATAACCTTACTTTGGAATCTTATTAGACAGTCGATTTAAATGGACGCACCATAATATTTTACTTATACACCTTAACTTAACACACACTTTGTGTTAAGTTAAGGGCCATGCTTGCCATATTTTCTATTATTAAATATAAAGTTCCCTATCCTGTACTGTTACCCTTTACAAGGCTCTCACCGAATTGATAATAAAATACGGATTAAGTAGCTATGGTGGAACCTGGAAATCGCATTTTTATAGTATCCATGAATTATAGCTTAGAATCATCAAAACAATTGTCCCTCTAAGATTAAACAACAGTATAAGGATAACTACAACAAATTATTCATATTCTGCGGTATTCTGCCTATTAAAGAAAAACTAAAACTTACTTTACTTGTTGAACAGTTCTTTAATACAAAATTCCTACCTATTTATAAGCACCAGCTTAGAAATATATATAATCCTAAATTAATTATAGCTAAAATACAAAATATGTATGGACATTATTAAAATAATATTATTATTCCTAAATAAATTAATAAACTACCTAAAACCTTAAAGGAAGATATCAATCCTAAAAATATTAAACACAAATTAAAAAACATACTCTAGGAATCAACTAACAAAATAACTAACATAATATTACTAAAAACTAATACTATATACTATTTGTATATTATATACTATTATATATGTATACTGCTTGTAATATAATTACTATCTTTATATATTAAAAATATAAAATAATTTTTCATCCGCACCGCCTGTATACTCGTACTACTCTAACCAAACCGTCATGATAACTCATCCTCATGTTATTGTTATAGAAGCGATCGAACTACCTTCTTAATCTAAATAATATTAAAATGTTTACGCTCGAAAGACGGCAAACTGCAGTGTATTTGTGTTGGACTGTACTTATGAACTGTGTATAATATGTATTTTAGTTGTTTTAAAATAAAAAAAAATAAATAAGAAAAGAAGAGATCAAGCGGAACCAAGAGTCCAAATTTTTGCCAGAGATCTGTCTGCCAGAGAAAATAAATAAGAAAAGAAGAGATCAAGCGGAACCAAGAGTCCAAATTTTTGCCAGAGATCTGTCTGCCAGTAAGAGCCAACTTTCGAAGCTGAAGACCGAGTGTGGCAGCATCGTTTCTGGGACACCTGACATTTTGAGCAAGATTGAGAAGTACTACAGTCAGCTGCACACATCATGGTTGGAGCCACACGCAAGTGTGAATAACGATTTAAGAGCAAGTCTTATCCGACACTATTCTGATAATATCCCGGCCGTCAGCCCTAGCGAGATTAGAATAGCTCTCCAGCACCTTACAAACGGTAAGGCCCCGGGCGAGGATATAATTACAGCTGAGCTTCTGAGAGTGGGTGAAAAACCAGTACTTGAAGTCCTTCAGAAGTTCTTCAATTCCGTCCTCCATGGATTGTGGGACTACTCTAGAGCAGAAGTGCGGTGGTCTTGTTCTTCAAGAAAGGTAACAATGCTCTCTTGAAGAACTACAGAGTGATTGTCCTTCTGAGCCGCGGCTACTTGCTATTTTAAAGAGTCATTACAAACATTAGCCTCCCGAACAAGCCGGTTTTCCATACCATAGACCACGTACACACACTTCGGCAAAATGTACATTAGACCCTACCGCTTTGCTTTGCGTATGTGGACTATGGAAAGTCTTTGATTTCGTCGAAATTAAGGCGGCTCTTCAGTCCCTACAGCGGCGCCAAGTTGACTTTCGGTATATCGAAGTGCGAAAATGTTTGTACAATAGGGCTACGATGGCTACCCGAGTACAGAACCAGTGTAAAAAGCCCATCAAACTGCAGAGAAGTGTAAAACAGGATGATGTTATATCCCCGAAATTATTAATACCTGCATTGGAAGACGTTTTCAAGATACTGGACTGGAAAGGATACGGTATTAACATCAATGGTGATTACATCAGTTACCTTCGATTTGCCTACGATATAGTCCTTTTAGTAGACTCGCTGGAGGACTACTATTTCGTTCATAGTTCTTTTGTAAATAAATATTATTTCATAAATATTTGTTTTGCTCACCCTACCTCACTGGCTTGAATTGACACCTATCATCACAATATAGCGTAAGTCAGTTCTATTCTTATATAAATCGCATTATAGGTAGTATTGCTTTTTTGTCACTGTTTTATATTGTATTTTTGCTATTTTAAACAGACACATATAGTTCCTTATCATATTATTATACTGACAGAATATCCTGACAAATGTTAAAAAAATAATGTCACAATCTACATACGGCCTACTGAAATAAAGAAAGTTAATAACTAAAAAATACGGAGTGCTCAGAGTAACCACCTTACTGATATTCTCTTGGAGTCAAATGAGCTATTGCTGAACATAAGCATCTCACTATTGAGAGAGTTTAAAGTTTTGGGGCAGGAACATGAACAAATGGTGTTTATTTACAAAATTTTGTTTCGACTTTTGTCTAAGAATATAAAGTTTTATGATATACATTTACCCACCTCTGGTTTCGAACGATCAACCATACGTAGACCTTGATCTGATACTTCTAAAATACATGGTTGTGCACCTGGTTGTCCGGCGCATTCTCCGACTATTTTCTTTACAGCTTGACATACAACACCTGTTCCTTTATGAGCAAGGGTTTCCACCGATCCCATATACCTAGTTCAGAGTTAAAAAGTTAGTTACAATTAAATTTAAACGTATTTCAAACTCTTGTATATTTATTGACAAACCCTAAAAGATATCGCTCTCGCTTGATTTTGGCATTCGCTGGATCAAAATCGTTATATTCCATATCCACAGCATAAGCTGATGGAAATATTCCCTGTTGACCTGTTCTCAAGTTGACCCCTGAAAACGAATGTCATTTATTTTTCAGTGTCCTTAAAATGGTTTTTTATATTTATCGAAAAGTTATTGTTATTTTATATACCTTCACACCACAGATCTTCAGCTTCTTTTTGTACATAAATGGGGTCACCAATTTCAACTTCAAGCTCATCGTGATGTCTTGGATTAAATTTATGTAAGCCTCTGTGTGTTGCTTCTAACATCTCTAGTTGACTATGAGGAACCGTTGTCATGTTTCCAGAGTAATTAATACCACTGATACTACAACTTGACGTAGGCGAAACTGAAAATAGTTCTACATAAATAACACATCATGTTTTTTGAACCATTAACATACAAAAGCAATTAACATCGAAAAATTAAACGGTAAAATAAAAGGTGACTGTATTTGAGCTGGAAGCATTTTCTGTCATAATTTAAAACACTAAGTTGTATTACGGCATTGATAAAGCACGCAGTAACATGCAACCACAGCTGAAGTGTTTTCATACCATCAAATATTGAGAACTAATTGTAAAATATAAGCAAAGCGTGCTTTCAAAATGTTATATCATTAATTCAAAGATTTTTTACAGAAGTTTTGGTTTTAGTTCATTCAAAGTCCTTATAATTTGTATTTAATTGTATTTGAAACTTGCGTAAAGCTTTAGAAATATAATTAGTTGTTATATACCCCAAGTTGAAGAAAATTGTAAAGGATCCACGAATTGCACTGAAATTATTATAATTTGTCTAAAAATAAAGAATAAACTAAGTCCCTATAGTTAAATTTGTCTTAACTAACAGGAAAAAAAGGAAACTACTTAATACTAACCATTCTGTTGAAGTGGCGTTGGCGATATACTCTTTGGGCCAGTGTCTATAGGTGAATGTGCTGTACTGTGACCACTGTCTACATCACCAAGACTTTGAAGTCGTTCTGAATCTGGACTGGAGTCTTCATCGAGAAGGTACCCACACTTGAGTACCAACAAGGGGCGGCCTTGGGACCCTGGTCGTATTAGGAGACCAGCGAGAGCGCCTAATTCATCCGCCAAGGAAGCAGGTTGATTGCAAGCCACGACGGTAGCTGAAATGTTTTTATAATTACTCTAAATTAATCTAAATTTCAATGTACTGTATTAAAGTAAGTGTTACATATATACTAATTTATATAATTGTGTTGAATAGCTAAGTGTTATGAGACCTTCTTAAAACCATTTAATGGCTCTCTTCATCAGCCTGCAACAGTTCAGCTCTGAACAGGATTGGCGATTGCAATACCAGATGTCCCGCACCTTTGACTACTCTCCATCGCCGGTTGTATTATTTTCATCTGACGTGAAATAGGTGGTCATACCGCCGTCTAACAATAACCATGAGATTTTCTGACATTCCCCTTAGCATAGTCGCTTATTACCTACGACAAGATTGAATGAGGTGATGTTTTGTTTACGACACCACCATATTGCACTAATGATAAAAATGCTAAAATGAATCATATACGAGTATAAATCAATCGTTATGAATTATATAGCGTATAAAAAATTATATTGCGGTTTATTGAAAATAATGCACGGGCTGAAATAAACAGACGAACTGCAACGAATATGACACTTATCGTGTCAATTACTTACACGAAAATATATTAGGGCGCGTTCCGACGACACGCACCCGCTACGCGCACGCCACGCGCGTCAGCACCCGCGTCTAACTAGCTTCGAAATTTGTTGCATATAATTTGAGTCTTATGAAAAATCAATAAATCTGAAATTGCAATTATCGACGTTCAACCGCACACGCCTCGTCCACGCCACGCGCCCGCCACGCGCCCGCCTCGTTCCCGCTCCGCGCTGATCCCACGCTGATCCCGCGCTCACCCCGCACACGCGCTTTTTATACAATTTCAGATTTATTGATTTGTCATAATACTCAAATTATATGAAAAAAATTTCAAAGCGAGTTAGACGCGGGTGCCGAAGCGCGTGGGTGCGTGTCGTGGGAACGCGCCCTTACAATATCAGGACAATGTGATAACCCGGAATGTTAGAACCCCGTGAATCGTGTATGCGTAGGATTGATTCCATAAAAAATTATGTTAATTTTTTTTGTGGCGTAGGTAAACGTTGCAATTTTAATATACTATTAGAATTTTATCTGTTTAGGTTACGTGAATACGGAAATAATAAAGTTGGAAGTTCCAAGATATATTTATATATGTGTATATTTATATATAATTAACAGGCGCAGCAGGCATCGTTCTGCCCTTTTCGTTAGGGGCGCGTTGGTAGACATGAGGTACTCGATCATTACGCCATCATTGGCGCAATGGTTCAGATTTCGTTATTTTATTTTTGGCACTTAAACAACATAATATATTATGAACATGTGTCAGTTTGATCCATAAATTTAGATTTTGTTAATAACTTGACTACAGCGCCACCTATTTAATCCTAGTTAAGCTATGAACCATGGTCCAACAAAATGTATTGGTATTGAGTGAATATGACTTGAATCGGTTAAATAGTTCAGAAGTTCATCACTAATAGAAGAGACCAACGATTTATTGTAGATAAGTATAATGTTTATAGGTATTTTATTTTTTATTTTATTGGTATTATTAGTATTATATTCAACATATTACGAGTATATTATATTTTATCTTAATTATCCCCTTTTTACATATATTTAAAAGTCCCAATCAGACGAGAATAATATAAAATATTCAAATAATTGTAAATCATAATAAAAAAAATATAATAAGTTTACTTTTAAATAGGAAGTGGAGCTGCGAGACAACTATTTCGAATTCCAACTGTCTCGCGACAACACGGCTAAAATATCACCGTCGCTCTGCCGTCGCTAAGCTGTGTTACTTTTTTGATTACTGCTAATAGTGTTAATTGATTTAATGATTTTGTAAATTGAAACAGACTTATGCTGCGATTTTAAATTAAAAACTGAACTGAACGGAATACAATAGAATAGAATAATTATAATTCAATAATAAAATTAAGCTTTACCACAGGACAGAGGTTTTACCCAAATCTCTATACTGGGAACAAGCAACAAGAAACCAAGCGTCACTTTTTTAAATATTAATTTACAAAATAATATTTTATACAATTAAGTATACTAGAAACAGTATAGTAGCGATTACCTCATTCCCAGTGATTATTATAATACTTATATACTCTTTAGAAGTATAAAAACCCTTATTAAATAATTTTCGCTTAGTGCAAATTTTAAACTTTTTGATAGGTTCTGCATATTTTCTGAGACTTTGTTGTAAAAGCGCATACATTGTCCCATGAAAGAATTACTGACTCTTTGGAGTCAAGTAACACTAATACATTATTATTTTCATATAAGGCTGCTATAACTAACACAAACGATAATCGAATATAGTATGCTTAATTTTTTTTCTTGTTCAATTTGAAAGAAAAGATATAAACATGACAAAGCATAATATTGAAAGCTACAAATGTTTAAATTAATTAAGGGATTCGTAAAATAAACAATTTATACTAGGCTTTCAACGTCAAACTAAAACAAGTTAACTAAATGATTTTTATAATTACACATTTAAAATATATTTACGAAAAACTGTCTGTTATTGTTTAATCATTTAGAAATCATTATTTCAATCATTATGATAAATGTATGCATGTAAGTCGTTCATTGGGCTTACAATTTTGTAAAGGTTTTTCATGTATTGGAGTCAGTTTTTACTGACTAGCGATCCACCTCGGCTTCGCACGGGTGATTTCTGGATCTCAACAACAGCACCACCCACTCAAACGAATACAAAAAACTTTATCAAAGTCGTTCGAGCCGTTTTAGAGTTTTAGCGAAGCTAACGTGTAGTAATTGATATATATATATATACCAAGAACGGATTTTATGAAATTCCACTCACAAAGGAAAGTGCGGGGGCGTTAAAAAATTCAACTTTTATATGTCATACTCTCCCTAAACGGCTGGACTGATTTTGATGAAGTTTTGTGTGTGCGTGGTTAAGTTGATTCAATTTTGATTTTGAAACCAATAATGGTTTAGACTCAAAATTGGACCCGGTACGTGGCACTGAGGTCGAGATCCAAAAATCAACCGTGCAAAGCCGGGGCGGATCGCTAATATATGTTATTATAGAGATACTGACATTTAAAAATAAATAAAGTTATATATTATTATGCTACCAATTTCTGTAGATAATCTGTACTTAATAAAAAAAAACATTGTGTGTAAAGTATGTTAAATATAAAAAAATACAAAAGATATACTTTTTATATATTAATATTAGGTCCTTACATATAAAGTTGGCGTTTTGCACGCGAAGAATATAAAGTCAATTTTTTTTGTAAAATATATTTAAATAATCAAAGTATGCACCATTGTTATCTATGCACTTTTGCCATCTCATAGGTAGTTCATTGATCCCTTTACTAAAAAAAAACATGGGGCGAGAATCAATAAACTCTTTGGATGCGGTTTGGACTGCAGCATCGGAGTCGATTTTTTTCCCTTGTAAGAAGTTGTCCAAATTCCTAAAAAATTGTAATCTGCTGGAACTAGGTCCGGGGAGTAGTGGATGTCGCACACATTCTAACTGTAGCTCATCTAACTTAGTGGTTGTTTGTTGTGCAGTGTGTGGTCTTGCGTTGTCGTGAAGCAGCAGTGGCCTAGAGCGATTGACCAATCTCGGTTGCTTAGCAGCTAGTTCTTCCTTCATGGTTTGCAGTTACTGACAATAGATATCTGTCGTAATCGTTTGGCCCGATTTTAGAAAGCTGTAGTGAAAGACACCGGCGCTAGTCCACTAAACACACACAAGTAACTTTTTCTGAGTCAATTTTGGTTTAGGTCAGGATTTGTCTGGGTTTCCAGGGTTCAGCCATTGCGACGAGCGCTTCCGCTTATCGTACAGTATCCACTTTTCATCACAAGTAATTATACGATCTAAAATCCCTTCATTGTTGTGTCGGTTGGGCAAAGTAACACAGCAGTCGACGTGTGTTTGCAAGTTCGATTCACTAAATTCATGAGGTACCCATCATTCAAGTTTTTTTACTTTCCCGATTTGCTTGAAATGGATTAATACAGTTTTATCACTAACCCCGAAGCCTGCAGCTTTCTCTGAAGTGCTTTGTGAGGAATCCGCTTCCACAATAGCCTTTAATTCTCATTTTCCACTTTGGTCTCCGGCCGTCCACGGGGTAGGTTCTGAAGGTCGAAATTTCCAGAACGAAAACGTTGAAACCAAAACGTACCGTGCTTTCTTTTGCGTCACCAGCACCGTACAGATCATTCATCCTTCGAGCTGTTTCCGCAGCACTGTTGCCACGGTAGAAGTCGTACTCGTAAATATACCGATATTTCATGTTTTCCATTGTGGGGAAATAAGCGACGCCAAAGAAAAAAATAATGAGGAAAAACCAAATGAATGACTGTTTTCAAAACTCAAATGTACCAGCTAATTGAATTTTTAAATTTGAATTTGGAATTCTTACAAAAAGAGGAGATATTTAAGATCAAAGTGGTCAGTACGACAAAACGCTAATTTTATGTGTAAGGACCTAATATATAGTACGTTAAATAAGCGTTTGCCTGTGGCGCTGCAGGCCATAACCTTGATTCTCGGAAATATCAATGTGCCTTCGAATAATTTTTCAGCATGTAGATGTTTATCAACATTTAGTTTATTAAACAAAACATAACTAAATGTAGAAATAAAGCAAATAAAGATCATTATTATTATTAGAAAAATTATGTACCTATATTACAGCGACGTAATAGCAAAAAGCAAAAACTGCCTCACTAATAAATCATGGGCTTGAAACCGTCATTTGAATACTGTCGTAAACTACTGAGTTTGAATTTGAACATTTAGAGTAGTTAATGGTAAAACATTAGTAGTGTTGGTGTTCAAAACATTATTAATATTCTAGAAAGTTTTTGTATATTCACTAGTACACATATATAATATGTAGGAAGGCATACAAGAATCCAATACCCCACAATATCATCCCGTGAATGAAGTTAAAGGTAAGAGAAGAAAACTGAAACAGGAGACGTTCAGCAGCACGTTCGTTATAACAAGTTAATAATAACAAAAAGTCTGCGGTTGTGAAAACGGCTGCCATGCGAGGAAATTACAGCAAACATTCCCGCAACGAAGCCATTTATTCAGTTGTGAACTTGTGATAGGGTGATAATGTTATGTATACATTTATCATGTATTTGATTTTTAACAATATACAACTAACAATTGCATCTACATAAGGAAGATTTTTTTTGAAATTCTTAATTGTATGTTCAACGTTCAAAATTAGATCCATGGCCAATTATTATAAAAAAAATATTCTAATCTATTTTCATATTGATTATATTAAATCAGTAATATTAATTAATAAAAAAATATAAAAACAGATAAAAATAAACATTGAAAATAATTCTATAAAGAAAATAGTGATTGTATTAATAAAATCGCTGTTACATTGTAATGTAGTTACATTACAGACTTACAGACTTACAGATAATGATATTAGAGAGATAATGTTTCGTATTCCGTACATGTACATGTACCGAAAATCGCACAGCGCAGATGCAAAATTAAAATTACAAACAAACGCCAGCATTCCATTTAAATTATTGTGATTTTCTTACACATTTTCAAGAGCAATAAATACATTAAACATGATCTGCAAAACTTACACTTTCGATGCTTGGGGATCTCAGGAAGTTTTCTTCTTTTTCTTTCGCCATTATTAAAATTTTGATGTCTGGGGCTGCGTTGTGCATCAGTGACATCTTGATTTATTGGCGACACATCACTGCCTGCTGGTGGAGCGTTCACCGTTTCGGCATTACCAACGCATTCATTATCTTCTTCTGGTGAACCGTCACTTTTTGATGAAGGTGATTCATCTTCCAAGCCCACATTTGGCACTAATCTATAATAGAAGAAAAAACCAACACTTATAAGTTGTTATTAAGTGTATTAAATTCCATTTTTTATGTGATTTTTTTAAAAGCAGTGTCGATATGACCGTTCCGACCACACGGCGTCGTATTATAATAAATTAAAATATTGAAGAAAAATTTACTTACGAATAAAATGATGATGGGGCTTTAATATGCTGTGGTAATTTATCGAATACTCGACGAAATTCTTCAAACTCGCTGTCGGCCATGTCGCTAATTCACCTGATTGTTGGTTAGAGAGAGTGCCGCATGCGCGACTCATGCCCCTTGTAGTTATCGACCAAGTCTAAGGGGCTCAAATGAATTTCCTGTATATTGCGCATGTTCCATAGTCCTGCGTGCGCATCGTTTACAACGCCCCCCGTACAAATATTTTCGAACCCTAAAATGCATGGGCTGTTGATGAAATATAATATGAATCAGCGGGAAATCCGTCAAAAATGAAATCCGTCAAAATGAAACTTGAGTTATGCATCCATGTTGCCAAATGTATTAGTGATGCCTTAACTATTTTATATTATGTAACAATTTTATGATCGTCTGTAATTTTATATACATTTATAGTTAAAATAAAACCGAAATGTTTTTCTTTTGTTTTAATATATGTTTTATAAATTTGGCTTCTGAATATCTTATGATTATTTTTCATTTACATCATCAACAAAGTGAAACCATTGCTGGACATAGGTGCCTTTAATTAGAGTGATCTATAATGATGGTTATTATTTTTTTATTGTGCTATGCAGTTCTAGAAAGACAAGTATCACTGCAACCTGTAAGATCTACTGTGATTACTGCTATGGCTATAGCTTAATGCTAAGCCCTGAAGGATTTGCTAAGCTGTGTGCAATTTCGCTTCTTCTGGGCTAAGTACATAGTTTCTCAGATGAGTGTTACACACTAAGGGCCACAATCAGTCAGGATTTGCAGAGGTGTTTCTTCCGTTAAGGAACAAAATCGGCACATCCTTTAGTTGCTTAGTCCCAGGATGGACATGTGCTATTTTAGAGAACAGTGACCAGTCAGGGCTCTTGCCAGAAAGTTTAAAAGTTAAAGTTACAGTCTATATACATCCCACTGCTGAACACAGGCCTTCTCTCATTTCTGAAAAGGAATTAAGGCAAAGAAATGTCCGTACTATGAAATTTACTGCGAGCTCTTAGCTCTTGAGCTACCACGACTCTCTTGCCAGAATACGCAGTTTATTCCTTCTTAATCCCAGCGCTTCTGAACAAAATTTACGATTATTAAGGTTTTAAAATCTTTTAAGCCTGGTGACCATGTCTTAAGTGCTTTATTGTGACAAAGAGTTTCAAAGATCAATCGAGTCAGGGTTTTTGAGATTCCACAAAATGCCTATGTGTATAGGCTTGTCGGCAAGATAGTACAATACCTACATGCCCTGGAAACAATCTCAAAACGTCCCTGTTGTTACACCTTAGGGCATTTAGACGGTTTATGCAGTCTTCAACTAGCTTTGGGATCACTAAGTTTGATCTCAGCGTTAGCAGAGCTGCTTGAGTACCTGAGTTTATACAAATAACTAGCTGTTCTCAGCGAGTTCGCTCGCGTGTTATTCAGCGTTTTAATTTTTTCTGCGCGGAACCCGAATTATTTTTCTAAAATAAAAGTAATCTAAGTTACTCAGCTCAGCTATCTGCCAGTGAAAGTCCCGTCAAAATCGGTTCATCCGTTTTAGAGATCAGCTGGAATAAACAAACAGACAGAGAAAAATTTTAAAAATTGTAGTTCTTTTATAATTACTGTATATATTTTCATATGCATTCAGTAAAAAGCTGTAATTTTGACATTACAAACAGACACTTCAATTTTATTTATTGGTATACATATGATTGACGTAATTCTTTTGCAGGTTGATTTCCGCACAACGAAGTATGACGAAAATTTCTGCCTGAAATATATGTCTTTCCCTAAATACATTTGGGGCGTTCCCCATAAATTTAAGAAAAAGTAGGCTGTCAAAGTCAAAGTCATATATTTTTGTGTAATATATTTTATTAAATGAATATAAACCATCGATATATATAGGCCGCACTAAAAGTATCGGGAATGGAATATTTCCACTGTTCCTGTCATATTAAAATATTTTTAATTCAAAATTCCTTGGTTTTAAAAATCGAATACCATTTATTTATTTTAAAAAAGATTCTCGGTCTTGTCACAAGGTTTTGTCAAATTTGTTTAATCGTTGAGAAAATGGAATTGACTCGAGAAAATTCAAGAGCGATGATTTATTATGACTTTCGTAGTGGTTTAACACAAAAACAGTGTGTTGACCGAATGATTTTCGCATTTGGTGATGAAGCCCCATCCAAAACCACAATTTTTCGCTGGTTTGCTAAATTTCAACGTGGACGCGTCAAGCTTAGTGATGATCCCCGTCAAGGTCGTCCAAAAACTGCAGTCACCCAAGAAAACGTTGATGCTGTGCGTAAGCTGATTGAGGAAGATCGACATGTGACATACCGCAAAATTCAGGCAACTTTAGACATTGGCATGAGTCAAATACAAATAATCTTGCATGAACAATTAGGTGTAAAAAAGTTGTTTTCCCGATGGATACCGCATCCGCTCTGTGAAGAGCAAAAAGCGGCTCGCGTTACTTGGTGCATCAGAACTCTCGAAAGATTCCACGCAGGATCCTCAAATGCTGTATACAATATCGTATCAGGTGACGAATTCTGGATATACGCGTACGAACCCGAAACAAAAAAACAGTCACGAGTTTTGGTGTTCGAAAATGAGTTTTAGCCAACAAAAATTGTTCGTTCACGGAATGTTGCAAAAAAATGGTAGCCACGTTTGTCTCCAAAACCGGCCATGTTACGATTATTCCTCTTGAGGGACAAAGAACGGTTAATGCAAAATGGTATGCTAGCATTTGTTTGCCACAGGTCGTTTCTGAACTCCGTAAAGAGAACTGCAACCGCTGCATCATCCTCCATCACGATAATGCGAGTTCTCACACCGCACACAGAACAAAAGAGTTTTTAGAGCAAGAATAATAGAATTATTAGACCATCCGCCGTACAGCCACGACCTAAGCCCTAGTGATTTCTGTACTTTCCCTAAAATAAAGAATAAGTTACGCGGACAGAGATTTTCATCACCTGAAGAAGCTGTGGTCGCCTACAAAACGGCCATTTTGGAGACCCCAACTTCCGAATGGAATGGTTGATTCAATGATTGGTTCCATCGTATGGAAAAATGTGTTAAATTTCGCAGAGAATACATCGAAAAGCAATAAATACATTTTTAAATAGTAATGTTGTGTCACTTCCTTGATTCCCGAAATTTTCAGTACCGTATATGTACTACGCACTAGATATAACACGCACTAGATGCGGTTCTTGCGGTGTGCCTTTATGGTGTAGCACTCAAGAGAGTGTTTCAATTTAAATACCTTGGCCACATAGTTAATGAAGATTTAGATGATGACGATGACATAGAGACAGAGCGAAGAGCATTGTCGGTCCGGTGCAACATGCTGGCCCTCAGGTTTGCACGTTATACGAGAGAAGTGAACATTACTCTTTTCAAGGCGTTGTTCCAATCATTCTACACGTGCAGCCTGTGGGTTAGATATACGCAGCGGACCTACAATATCCTTCGTGTGCAATATAATAATGCATTTAGGGTGCTGTTGGGGCTTCAACTATTCTGTAGGGCATGTTTGCTGAAGCGGTAACGGTTGGTTTCAAGCTATTATGCGAAAAAAGAACAGCATCCCTGATGGGCAGGCTTCGGGGTAGCACCAAGTTTATTGTAGAGAATCCAGACTGCCCTTCCTGCAGCACTGGACACGTATACACTGCTGCAGGTCTGGTGCAGCGGTATATGAATTAATTTAGTTATAAGTAGTTAATGTTGTTACTAACATATTTTAGTTTATAAATTACTTACTAACCGACATGGATCGTGGTCCGAAATAAATGATTATTATTATTATATTTATAAAGTATTCTCATCTGGTTGGGCTGAATAAATATATAAAGGATTTAGTAAATAAACATACATAAATATATATATTAAATACAATAACATAAATAACACATAAATAAATAAAAGCCCAACCAGATGGAAGCTCTCGGCAGGGTAGACCAAACGGTCGAGGGTTAGGGGGAAAGAGAAAGAAACCGGCGGACGATGCGGGCGGTGTCGAAGAGCACTGTCTTCTGCATTTGAGCACGGAGTGGTCCGTTATGGAGTCCCAGTCGCCTCAGAGGACCCAAGAGGCTGACCGGATTTAGCCCGTTCCCAGATACGACCACAGGAATAATTTCTGTCGGCAGACCATCCCACATGTCGGTCACTTCGTAAGCCAAGTCTAGATATTTTGTCCGCTTATCTGTTTTGGCTTTCACGGGGTTCTCGTCATACGGAATGGTAATGTCGACAAAAATCCTTGACTGTGCCTGGTCCATCAGCACAATATCAGGCTTATTCGCAAGAATGCTCCTGTCTGTGAGGATAGCCTGGTCCCAGTAGAGCCTGGCGCGGTCCTTTTTGAGCACGGCTTCAGGCATGTACTTATAATAAGGCACTTCCCGATCCAAGAGACCGTATTTCAGGGCGAGCTCCTGGTGTAGAATCCTGGCTACTAGATTGTGTCTGTGCAAGTACTCAGAGTT
Organism: Parnassius mnemosyne; assembly: GCA_963668995.1. Lineage (NCBI taxonomy): Eukaryota > Metazoa > Arthropoda > Insecta > Lepidoptera > Papilionidae > Parnassius > Parnassius mnemosyne. Next base: position 54,783,669 of record CAVLGL010000082.1, read on the forward strand.
AGAAAGAGCCGAACAACCGGAGATGTCATACCTAAGTGATACTCCGAGATGGCGACAAACTCAACAGATATCGACGGCGCTATCCTATAGAATGTATCTGCAATAGCTATTGGTCTTAATAACATGATGCTGTATCGCACAGACAAAATCCTCGGTTTCACCAAAAAGGTCACCGAAGCGTAGCCAGTAGAGGGAGGAGCTCCTTCTCCTTACATACGGATACCGATTGGAAATGCACTGTACTGCTGGTCTTGCCATTGCTCGTTGGCCAAGGATAGAGGGGTTAGCCATTTATCACAACAAATGTAGAATGGATCATCCGATTTTGTCAGGAAGTAATCACGGAGGCTGCACACTTCGTGATTATGCATGGTGACAACGATTACCATGTTTCGCGTTAAATACAGCCTCATTACTGACTATGTCTTATTATTATTATTATTATCGTAAATTCCAAAGCCTACGCATAGGCCCATCGGTAAACCATATAAAGCTATCGACATCACAGATGACCTGTTCATTCAGCCAGTCCTCTCTGAAGGGTGGTTTCACAATGTACATTTTATTAAAAGTGTGTAGTGGACGCATAATATCTGACATCATGCATAAAGTCGGTGTTTCCTTCATTGAGATAATCCTATACAAACTAGCCCTCACCTCCATGTGTACAAAAAAATCAAAGGGTGTTACGCATAGAAGTGCATTAAGAGCCACTTCAGGTGATGATCGCATCGCTCTAGTTGCCATTAAACAGGCAGTCTTTTGTAGACTATTTCGCTTGTCGGCAGTCGTCGTCTTTTGGTTGGCCTTATTACTTCAAACAATGGCGGTGTAGGTTATAAGGGGCCTTATTATGCTGGTGTAAATCCATGGTATCATACTGGAACGCAAGGCCCAGTTGGTCCCAAGCATACACATGTACCTAAAGCAATTTTGGCCATATGACATACGTTGCAAAGGTGAGAGCTCTAAGTTAGTTTTTGGTCAATTGTTACGCCCAAGTACTTAACTTCAGTGGAGAATGGTACTTCTTTACCATTAAGCTTTGTTGTAAAAAAATTATCCAACCGTCTTTTTTTGGTTCTATTATAACAGTTTTATCACTATTAACTGATAACAGTTGTTATCCATACACCAATTATTTATGGTGTTTAAGGCTGTTTTATGTGCTTTACCTCTACCCCTCCCAATGACCACAAGGTCATCAGAGTAACCCAGTGTGTCAATGCGAAGATCTGCTGCCTTGTACAATAATGGTTCAACCCCAGAGTCCAAAGAAGGGTTGGTAAGTATGTACGAAGACCTACATTATACTTTAAAATCTTTCATAACAGTTTTTTTTATTTTAATTTCTTTTATCCATCGAAGTTCCGATAGTGCACGAAGTGAGAGCAAAATCAACAAACTAAGCCGCTCTTCTGTCGTTCACAGTCATCCTGACTCTAAAGTGTATTCTGAAGTACACTTCACATAAATATCTTTTTCTGCCCACACACTTCTATTTACAATTCTATTTCAACCTCTATTTAAATAGTTTATTTAAAATATACTAAATTTTATTTGTAATTCGGGTGTTAATTATTGTTCTTTCAGAACAATATTTCGCCGTGCTACCACACGCCGAAGTACTGTTGAATCTTGCGACATCATACAATATATTGAATGTGGCAAGATCCATTTTTCTGCCGACTTCCAAAAAGGAGACGGTACTCAATTCGGCTGTATGTTTTTTTTATGTGTGTTACTTAATAACTTTTTACTGGGTGAACGGATTTCGATGATTCTTTTTTATATGAAAGCTGATACTTCTCGTGTAGTCCCTTATGAATTTGATCAAGGTCAGACCAAGAGTTTTTGAGTTATTCTCAATAACTTATATTGAAGTCGGCTGTACAAAATTTTTAATTTTTTATTATATATTAAGCCATCTCCTATTATAACCATTTACGAAATACCCAGTCTGGTAATGGAAATCGTTGTCAACGAACGAAATGACTACTGCTATCAACCTGCGTGCCATGCGAGGCGTTTACGATTTGTTTGAGTGGTACATTCGCGTTGCAGCGTATTATTGTCCCGTTCAAGACTGTGGAGGGACCGCACTCGTACAGAATATCAGAATAATGATGCTGTATTTTGCGTAGTCAGATAGCAAGACAAGAGAAGCACAAGAACGGGCCACCTTTTTTGCTATGCAGTATTTCATATTAACGACAACGCATACACATTTTGGATTCTTAATACAGTATTATAAAGTACATCAGGTATATTGCGTACCCATTAGTTACCCTCATTTCTTTAAAAAAAATCATCCCGACTATGGTGCATGCCATGCCTTTTTCGGAAACTTCATCATCATTACAGTATTTCATAAGTCCACTGCTGAACATAGGTCTCCCCCAAGGAATGCCACAAAGCACGGTCCTGAGCCACATGTATCCATCGAGTTCCTCCATGTCTTACCAGGTTGTCACTCCATCAAGTGGGGGGACGCCCTACACTTCGTCCGCCGGTACGAGGTCACCACTCGAAAACCTTTTTTCGGAAACTTGCATCATAAAATTACCACCATGATCATATAAAATAAAAGTGCTTGTGTAATTCGCATTATAAGATGCTGAAATTTATGCTTGTTCGTGTAAATTATAAGATGATAAAGTTTGAATGAACTAAAATATATTAAAGTAGTTAGTGCCACTGCTGAGATCCACGTATTTGTTAATTAAATGTTTGAAATATATTAAAAATTAATTAGTTAAAATCCGCATAACAAAACAAAATGGTGTGTCTTATCTAGTTTGATGTGTATCTCCCACCTCTGACACCACTAATCCCAGCGCCACTACTCCCTACATCACTACACTAGGAAAGACATCCCACGGTCAATAATACGAAACGTTTTTCGGAAAATTCGCTGATGATATCGCCTCTAACTCGTTTAGTGGATCATTAGCGAATTTTCCCAACCGATACGACTAAGGGACCTTCAAAAAAAGCCTACTCATTTTAAAATGCCGGTAACGCATTGGCTATTTTCCTGGTGTTGCAGTTGTTCATGGGCAGGGGTAGTCACTTACCGTCGGGTGGCATGCTCGTTTACTCCCTCTTATATATTAGAAAAACAGCATCTTTAATAAAATGGATTTCCGCAAAATATCGCGTGATTCAATGAATTAACGTAATATTAAGTTGGTGCGTGAACGTTTGACATTTTACTTGACACTTTAACTTCAAAATACGATTGTTATAATAAGCTACGTGAAAGATTTAAATCATACTCATGTTTGTTCATTCATTGCCTAATATTATGTAACCATTTGACATTAAATCAAATATTATTTATATATAAATATATTATCATTAAAATTGATACCTGATTAAAATTAACAGTGGTAGAGCCACGCAGCAGCTTTTGCTGTCGCACGGATGGGCCGGCTCGACCGGGGAAGTACCACGACCTCACAGAATACCAGACCCTTTTTACTGGAAATGAGGCATTCCATCTTAGTCCTCACGAGTGAAAACGCATCTGCATTTAGATTAGCAAAAGAGGATAGTTGTAGATGTCTATGGGCCGCAGCAACCACTTACCATCAGGTGGACTATTTTTTTATGGGATCGGGTGACAAACGAGCACACAGTCCACCTGATGGTAAGAGGTTACTGTGACCCATAGACATCTACATCTATCCACAATAAAGACTCAAGACGCAGATGCGTTGTCACCCGTGAGGACTAAGATGGAATGCCTCTTTGCCAGTAAAAAGGGTCTCCGGTTCTCTACACTCACCATACGAAACACAGCAGCGTTAAGCTGCTACTTTACGCTGGTTTTCTGTGAGAGCGTGGTCCTTCCCCGTTCGAGCCGACCCATTCGTGCTACAACCATAATATAGCTGCAGCATGGCTCTACCACGTATAAACTGTAAGACTGTGTGCTCGTTTGTCACCCTTATCCTATAAAAAAAAAACTGTATACCTAAATGTAAATTCTAATGGCTAGCAAAAATAGTAATACCAAATGCAAAACACTATAGCTTTTTGCTATATTCTTATTTAATAATCTTTGAAAGTTTTCTGATTGAAGAACAATAAACTCAAACATTATCCATTGGATAATATCTCTTGCTAGAAATTTAGAGTAAGAAAAAATCTAGCGACGCACGGTTCCAATGGGAACGGTGATGTTGACACAATAATAAATGTGTATTTGTTGCAAATCTGAAAGGCGCTCGGAGACGTCTCAAAGGAAATTGGATTAAAAGCTTCGTTAGAAATAAAGATGGGGCGTTTAAATTTCGTATTGAGCATAACTGATTCATGATTTAATTTATGACACAGTTTGCAATCTCATATATCATAATTAAATAATATTTATGAATTTTTGTAAATATTACTCAATCAATTAGAAATATTAAAATATTATTTAATCAAAATCAAACACATTTGTTTTATCATAGCTATAACTCTTTAGTTAGGTAAGCCGTTACTTTTTGCCAGATGCATGTAATCGTTTGGGCGCCTGCCAAACTAGCGTTTAGATAAAAAAAATCTTGTGAAATATTTTGTAATAGAAAATAGAAAATATGACGTTTGGGTAGACGTGTTGTGCTTCAATATAGTTAAATGATTCCCTCCTAATCAGCCGCTTAAATTCACAGCTGAATAAAAACTGCATTTCCAAGAGTACACCAATTGAGACATTTGCCCGCAATTACCACGCTGGGGGTTGATCAGTCTAATATCGATACTCTTGCACTGGTGGGTGCATGAATGCTCCCAACACCAGTCTATATAAGATTTGGGATGCTTGGATAGATCTTTCACAACCAGTTGACTGTCAGAGCCTCGTATATCGGGATATAAGTATTTTGTGCATCAGTATTATTTCGTAAGTATTGATTCCGTATTTTGATGTTTATGAATGGATATGAGTTTTTAGATATGTCGGCACTGACGTGCACAAATGAATACCCGGGAATGAATGCTGTAAAAAATTTTCTTTAATCTGTCGATAACAAAGTTAGTTTTCTATTACAGATATATCTTCCTGCCTGTAATAGAAAACTCGTGGTTTACTTTGGGTGCGTCAGATATAAATAGGGGAGCCTTACTCAGGGAAGTAATTTCCATTCACCCTATGTTCATACCAATCTATAATATAAAAATGAATCGCTGAATGTGTTGCTAAGCGCAAATCTCGAGAGCAGCTGTACCGATTTCGGTAATTCTTTTTTTATAATATTCCTTGAAGTACGAAGATGGTTCTTGCGGAGAGAAAAATTTTAAAAATTGCCAGAAAAAGTCTAAAAACAACACTTTTCTATATTCCCATACAAAAGATTCGTAATAATACTTAAAAGTCAATTTGAACTATAATACCATACTATAAAGTTTAATTGTTAGTGGAGGGGTACCGGGAAGGCAAAACAATTGAGTGACGTCAGTATCGTATAAATATTAATGTCAATATTTGTCAATATTTATACGATGGTAACATTACTCAAAAACAAAATTAGGGATCCGCGCAAAAAATTTGATATCCATGAAATCGTAGTAAATTCCATTTGGGCGAAGTCGCGGGGCACAGCTAGTTTTAAATAAAATGAAATCAATGAATTTATTATTCGATTTAAGAAATAAAATCTTCGTTTGAGAAATATAATTTTTAATCTAATATCATTGCAAAACGAGCTTCCCCTGTAAGGGGAAGAAAAGACGAAAGTAACTCTCTTATCAGCGGGTTTTTGTTATTTTTAAAGGCATCTTAGACACACCGGTAATATTAAGTTAAATGAAAATAATATTAAAAACATGCAAAATTAAATCTCATACTAATAATGTTGCAAGCATGAACAGACAATCTTCACAAGCAGCACCTTGTCTAAATTTAATTATTATATATAGTTAGTACCGAGCGTGCTATTGGATTTGTGTCAGGAATGGTAGCGGCTAAAGTGTATTCAGAACACATCGTTACTCCGCACGCCCCTACGAACGCTGTTCCCTCAGATGCTAGGTTTGGTCTAAGATACGGGTTGTTTATATTGTTTAATATTAATGGGCCATTCAACAAAATTCTTGTTTGCAATGCAAATTATAATTGCCAAATACAAATACTTAACTATCACGACAACGAGAAAACAGGAGTTGTGGAAGTCCATTTGGATTTTTCCACCAAACAACAAGGTAACTGAGCAATAACATTTTTATGTATACTTTAATAATTAATTTCTAAGCTAATACTGTCATTGCAAAATAGTAAGAAAGGATAAATTACAATCTGATATGACCCTCATGTTAGCGTAGCGTGACTATCACAAAAGAACATTTTGCTCGACGTCACTATCATTCCCAGTTCATGCTTCGTTAAGCCTCTACTGTACTTGAAATACACTGATTTAGTTTAAAACATCACTGTGATATAATGTTTTTTTACTATAATTCTAAATCCTTATGAATATTGCCAATGATTATATAATGAAATATCAAAAGTGTTATATATAGTTCGTAAAACCGAAAAACGACGGCGAAAGATTGTTTCGCGTGACAGCCTAAATTTGAGTTAATCAGTTGGCAATAGGAAGTTGATGTCCGTGTTTATGGTAATATTTGGGGGAGGCCTATGTTCATCCGTGGTCGTATGATGATGAGCACAAAATATCAATATGGTTAGTTTAAAAAAGGAAAAGTGTATAAACAATTCTTAGTTAAATTTCAAACATAGAAAGTTACTTAAAGGTAATGTTTTCGAACTCATAATACAGAGGTACAACAAAATTGGATATTACCTTTAATTTTTGTCACGAAGCGCCTGCAGGAAATATAAGAGCAATGTCACAGTCAGCAACGTACCTTTTGCATTATTTATATAATACAAACAAGTGATCCGCCTTAACTTTACACGGATCATTTCTAGATCTTGACAATAGACGGCAACCTACCGGGTTCAATTGTGAAACTAAACCATTCTCGAATCAACTTAATTAGACATTCATTTCATCAAAATCCAGCTGTTACGGAAGAGTTCAGTCACATATTTATTTATTTATTTATTTCCACCAACAGTATACATTAAGAAAACAACAAAAAATGTGCTTACATCTGACACAATATTATTGTTAGGTGACAAACTGGTGCCTGAACTAGGTAAAACCTGTATCTTAGATCACCAGGTCCTCACCTGTAGATATCCGTGGACAAAATAGATAAATGAAGCTAAAATGACTTCCTTCGCAATTAAACAATAAAAGAGATTCACTTATATTTTAGTTAAAAAAGTAAAATAACAAAAATAATTTAAAAAAAAAGAATGTCGCACTAAATAGCAAACAGAGACAAATGTTAAATATTTTACAACGGTAGACACTACATTTTACTTTTTAATGTTAGCTTTTAGGGTGCACATTGGCCAAATCAATTTATTTATTTAAAAGATAAAAGATTTTTAATATTGATATGGTCACTATAAGATGTTGTTAGGTTGGTTAAATACGTAATAACTTAAGACAGAAGGACCCTTAAGTAGGGACTGAATAAATTAACCGACTTGGTATTAGATGGATCTCACAACTTTTTACGGTAGAAGAACTGAGTTGCGAGACTTGGTTTTTTTTACAAGTTATGTTTTTGATGGCATCTCATTTCTTTTTGTGGATAGTTATATCTAGGTACCTATCTTCACCTATTATTCCATTATATTATACATAATAGGTACACTGTGTCTTCAACTACTGGTTCAAATTGAAAGAAATTTGAAATGTACTGAGTTTATACAATGCCTATTTGTTAACTGAAAATGCAGGCTTCTAGTGTTATCCACAACGAAGTTATAGGGTTTGAAAATGGTCTGAACTGCTTCGAGAAAAGGATGGTAGGTACGACCGTGCCGCTTGTTTGTTCGACTTGGCGGGGGCACTGCCGTGCCTCCAGAAATTGTGTGTTTATGAGTAATAAGTAGAGGTACATAAATAAGTAAATAGAGTATAGTAATATATATATATATATATATATATATATATATATATATATATATATATATCTATATATATATATATATATAATATATATATATATATATAGATATTTTATTATGTTAAAAACAGACAAATTTTATTATTACACACACACACACACACACATATATATATATATATATATATATATATATATATATATATATATATATATATATAAATTAAATTAAAGTAGATAGAGTAGGTAATATATGTAAGTTTTTAATTTTACTTATTTACTAACTCTAGCTTCTAGTATATACTTTTTGTAATTACTACCCACTACCCACTCTATGGAAAGAAATTTCTGATATAAAGAATAATAATAATAATATACATACGTTAGAAACGAAGTTACAGACAGACGAAGTTTAGGGCGTTCCCCCACTGGATGGAATGACGACCTGGTAAGACATGCAAGAAGTCGATGGATGCAGGTGGCTCAGGACTGTGCTTTGTGGCATTCCTTGAGGGGGGCCTATGTTCAGTAGTGGAATTGTGAAGGGCCGTAATGATGATGATCATGACTATGATGATGATCATGACGATGATGATGAATCTTCATCTCCAAATTGTTTAAGATAAAATATAGCCTAGATCACTCCACATTCTATTCTATTCTATTGCTCTCTATCTGTAAGTAAAGTTTCATCACAATTGGACAGACAGACGGGGAGACAAAAAATTTAAAATAGCACGACAAAAGCTAAACAAAAGCTCAACAAAAGACGGTTGTCTTAAGCCAAACAGACACTAGTTTTATTTATATTTCAATTTTCTCTATACCTGTAACTTTCAAATGTCATTTTGTAAAGAAAGAGAAAGTTACTCTAAGTTGATGTCGTTTTTAATACGAAAGGCCGTAAATTTTGATTCTTTGTTCAGACCTGGCTCATTTGGCCAGTGACTACTCTATGTTAAGCATTAGAATACCATAGCTAAAGAGGTGCTTTTTGAGGGCGTTACTTTATCATCCTTCATCATATGTTGCAAAATTGTACATGTATAGTGCTTTATAAGAAAACAATGCATTACATTTACAATTTAATCTTCAATATTCTCTTAGTATTTTTCAACTTCTTCTGGTACAAACAACATTTAGCATTTTTGACGTCGCCTTCCGCAAATGGTTTGGGTATTTTACTGGTCTAGTAAAAAATTCGAAATCGTTAAATCATCTATTGTTGTTCACGAGGTCTTTAATTGTCATGGATCCATTTATGTTGCCACAATTCATTCATTTATATACTATATGCTATTAAAAATCTACTGCTGAATATAATATACCTATAAAAACCATGAATTGCCACAGATGCCACGCTTAGCATGCGGGTTGGCAAGCCTATTCTAAGTGTGGCCAGAGCTGTAATATATGCATCACAGCTCAGGTTTAATCTATTTTGAATTTAAAGTTAGACGTGGCCGCTATACGGCAAATATTTGAAATATAATCATAAATCCTTTTACTTAAAAACATACATAGTATTTTCTTCTTTATCAGCCTGGTATGTTGCAATGCTGGAAGGCCTTAAAAAAAATAACCTACTCCCTTATAAAAAGCCCACAATGTACCTGTAATTGCTCGGTTTTTAGCGGTTGTCTTTTGTTTTCTATAAAAATTAGATAAAAAGGCCTTCTCCCGTTTTTAGAAAGGATGAAATATAGTTGCCACCTTTAGCAGGCCTATTGGCAATCGAAGTAGCTGATGTCTTTATACCTTTGATAATGTCTCTCGTCACCATTATTCTAGATATTTCACATAATATAGCAAATATGTAAGTATACTCAAGGCTTCCCAGCCAAAGCAACCCGGGTTCGATCCCGTTGGCACTAAACAAATGGTAAGCAGCGCTGCTGATTTACCACGTGTTCAATGGTGATGGAATACATCGTGAGAAAAGCTGCACGTTCAAAGAATAAAAATATCTTGGCACGTGATGTTTGATAATAAGCAAATAGAGCTGCGCGGTGAACTAAGAGTTCCTTAATCCACTTAGAAATAATGGAAAGCCTGTGCCTAGTAGTGGAACATTAGCAGTCTATAACTGGCTTCTCCTGTAGCGTTTTTAGACACCCACAAGACGAAATACGGTGATTGGTTCTCTAAAGCCACACATACTATAATTGTACTTATATATAATTGTAATAATTTTTATAGTACTGAAGCTTGCAGTAAGTAGCAGGAGCAGAAATTGACATTAATTTTTTCGAGCAGATTCAGTACATCTTTGGCCGTAAAGAAAATCATCAAAAGTTTTGGTTAGCGTCTGTTAACATACACTATAACAATTAACATGTGACCATTTATTGGACGGATATAAGCTGATAATTTTATGTGTATAGCAGCAAATTCCTGAAACATATTTGTGAGTGACAGTGTGGATGTTGGTTTTCCGGGTAAGATTAGTTCATTGTGATGATCACCTTCCGAAGAGGAGCTCGGCATGGATAACTGTTGCTTGTTAGACTACGAACGTATGTGAAGGCGTTTTAGTCGTTGCAATCCTGAGATAGACAAGAATATTTAAACACATAAGGCGAATTAAAAACACAAACTCATAACACATGGATAAAGTGTTTGAGAAAGGTCCTAAAAATGAACACACTATTTGTAATTATGTAATATTCATTTTGCAGGTAACTTTCAGTCAATGTGAAAGAGATGATAAAAACAAATGGCAAGGTCTATCAGATAATGAATGACAGGGGATGCTCTTTTCGCTAAACAATGCTAATAAATACAGTGACTCGAGCGTTAACACCCGTCAGGCATCGACTATAAGGTAGGTTCTCCCTGTGTTCTATTCTATCCTTATAAGTTAATGTATAAGTGTGGGTGTCGAGAAGATAAACATACTTACAGAATCAGACCATTTTGTTTATTAATGTAGACGATAAATAAAGTTCAAATAAAGAAGAATAAAACCGACTTAATAAACATTTAATTACCATTTTGAACAGGCTAAGAAAAATCACAATTTCACGATAACCTTGCAATTTTCTAATCGAACTTTTAACAAATAAAATGACGTCTAAATAATTATACCAAAAAAAACTTCATTTCTTATTTTCTACCCTTAGTGTCTAAATTTTTTCTTCATGCTTATATGGGACCACCTTTGAAGTGTACCGATTTAATAAAAGAAAAATCATTCAATCACTACAGCCGTTCCCGAAAAATCCGTGAACATACATCAAAAATACATACGCGCCGAATACAGCACCTACTCGTTTTTTGAACTCGTTTAAAAAAGACACACGAGTACTATTTTCGGTTTAAATTTTCTTCCTCCTAATTCCCAGCCCATTAATAGTCAATTTACGTGCTATGTTATGGGTGCAGCACGAACGGATTAGCCCGAGTAGAGAGGGACCATACTTCCACAGAATGCCACCCTGAAATAGCAATATAATGCTGTTGTGTTTCGCATAGTGAGTGAGGAGAACTTACTTATACAATACTTTTTCTATCTACTGGTTACGAGGCATTCCATCCTGGTACTCAGGGATGAAAACGCGTCTGCATTTCGACTCTTTATCGAAGTTAGATGTGTTTAGGAGTTCTAGCGTCCGCTTGCATGATCAGATGGGCTGTGTGGTTGTTTGTCACCCATCATTTAATTTGAAAATATATGGATCTCTTGTTTGGAATACATGATTTATTTAAAAATATTGCAGATTAAAAATATGTTTCCCGAAAATTTTAATACATTTTAATTTTCTTTATCAACATTTTGTCCAAAGAAATAAATGTTTGATTTATTAAGGGTTATAAGGTTATATTAAGCCTATAAAATACCTTTATAAATCTTTATAAATATAGTTGTTTAAATATACCCATTTTTCTATCTATCACATATTTACAATAACGATAACTGTAACTGGTGATTTCAGCAATTTTTATAAGTTACTGAAAATTTCAAAATAAGTTTCAGTGTGTTCGCGACTCAACGGTCTGAAAAGATTTTCTAAGTTACACCGAACACTTGATTCAGCCAATCAAATATACCCACCCTCCGTCAAGTCTCCCGCGCCTGTTCTCTTTATAAAGGCAAGAGAATAGAGGGCGAGGCGCAGTTTGCTTTTATCCTTGCATTAACGCATCTCTTTTAAAATAAAAATACTTTATATACTTACGACCCACACTAATAATTGTATATCTAAAACAGTTTAGTTAAAATCACATATTTTCTCGTCCAAGGCTATCCACGTAACTTTGATCATGAGTGGTTCTGGAAAAGGGCTACTGGGGTTATGGTTGTATAGAAATGGGGCAGACTGGCAGATGAAGAGTGAAGCTCATCATCATTCTAAGTTTGAAGTTGCTCGTCCTCAAGAGGCACAGCATCCTGAAGGCGAGAAAATATCAGTTATCTTCACTTTAAAGAATCAAGTTGGAGGGCTTGTGAAAGTTCTATCAGTTTTCCAAGATTTAGGGATTAATGTACTTCATATTGAATCCAGGAAATCTATAACGGAGATTTCGGCTGTAAGTTTTATTATTGGTTGTACTTAGAATAATATGTACACAACTTTTTATTAATATTATCCATTCATCAATTTCAGTCTGATATTCTGGTAGACGTGGAATGTGATCCTCGCAGAATGGAACAGTTGAAACGTATGCTTAAGCGTGAGGTTCAGGAGTTCGAAGTAGTTTCACAACAGACTGGACAAGAATTTGCTCCGCCAACTCCTCTTTCTGCTGCAACCAGTTTTGGTATTTTTATTTTGATGTCATTATTAAGTGATATGGACTAAATATGAAATTATTTTATATTAGGCGGTGGCGAATGAGAATTCAATATCCCAAATCAGGAGACAAAAAAAGGAAATAGAAACAGGGTATGGGCAGCAGCACCTTCCTCACAAAAACTCAAAATAATTAAAACCCTTTTTTGCCGGCCTGCCTGGGCCTTCCAAAAGGCAACATTCCCATTTTGAGGCAGTCTATGGTGGAGGCCTGTGTTCAATAGTAAACTTTTATAGGCTGTAATAGATGGATACTCTTTATAATGATATATTTATCCGTGTATTTAAAACTATTAATTAAATAAAACTGACAAACTTTCTATTATACGTTTACACTTACTGTTATTTGTTATGGTACATTCAAAATTAAGTTTTTGTTTATTTCATATATATAAAAATTAATATTTGTTTGTTCGTACTTTATGCGCTGCCATTCCGTTCATCAGATTGTGGTAAAACTTTGTCAACTTATTGCTTGCACTTGGGCGAAGGTTATAGGTATAGTACAATTAACTTGGAGTTAATTATTTACAATTATTAATTATTTAAGCGCGTTACTGCCTTAGAAGAAATATTAAGTACAATTATTTCTTCTAAGACAGTAACGCGCCGGAACCAGCTAGTTTCATATTAAAATTAAGTTTTAAAATTTATTTTAACGTTAACTTTAATCCCTTAATTAAGTATAATAATATTTTAATATATCGCAAACAAAACCCTTACATCTTAGATTGTACCAAAACTTGTAAAATATATTAAATTAATATATTCAATTCCAGATTTTGGAGAAATGCCTTGGTTTCCCCGCAAGATTTCGGACTTAGATCGAGCTCAAAATGTTCTCATGTATGGCTCAGAGTTAGATGCTGATCATCCAGGTTTTAAAGATCCCGTCTACCGAAAAAGGAGAGAACATTTCGCTGCAATAGCCAATAATTATAAATAGTAAGAAATAGTGTTCGATTTAGATCGTCCTTTTTACGTATGAAATTAATATTTACACACCTATTGAGTTGAACATGCCACAGAGAAAAATTGTATTTCAATCGTTGTTTAAAATAATTAAGCATTCATAGCTTTAAGATGTTTTTCTTTAATTTGTTTCAGTGGCCAGCCTATTCCAAGAGTGCAGTATACAGAAACGGAGATCAAAACTTGGTAAGCTACTTTTCTCTCGTGTTACTTCTGTTTAGTGTATTAGTGAATATAAGCGATTGTTTTGCAATATTTACAGCTTAAGTTTATTCATGAAAATGCGAATTTTCCTTTCATTTATTGATAATTAATTTAATCTTTAAAGATTTAAATTGAGTTGTATAAAATGTTTCCCCCTAATTACTTTCCATCGGAAAAGCTTACCATCATGAGTAAACTATTTAATAACTACTGGTGATAATGACTGTTATATGCTATGTGGTTGCAGTGATGATTCGTACAATTTTTGACTATATCTTTTATTTTTTCACGATACTATTCGTTTCAATTAAACAGAATCCTATTTCTCCATCAGTCAGTATATTTTATTATATATGTGCTTCTTCGCGAATTATTTGCCATAATTTAAAACAATATTACGATTTTAAAAGCTATATTATTACAATCACTGCTACATATATTTTTCTAATCGTTTTAACAACTTTTAAATCTCTTTGGTGGTATCAAATCAGTGATATTATCCGGCTATTCAATTAATAGAAAGCTTTGTTGGATTTAGGGTTTGAATAAAATCCTAAATATGTCACACTGCTCGGTACAGGCTTTCACTAATTTATATGAGAGTTATGGAGAACAAAGAACTTACAGGTATAAAATATAAATGTTCTACCCAGGTGTTAAATATGCATATTAAATATTGTATGTACGTAGTTTAGTGTTCCACTATCACAAAATTACTGCTTATAATTTGATATTGTTCGTCTATCTGCCTGTCCTAATTTGTGACAGTATTGTAACTACCTACTAGTTTTTACCGGATGAGATTTTATTGAATTCTGGAATGTATTTTTGACACTCAATCATTAGATAAGAAAATATTATAAATATAATAATATACTATGTATATTTTATATACTTCTCTTTTATGTTTATTAACGGTATGTAATTTTGGTTTTGAAGTTCCAAATCCAGTGGTATGTCATTACAAATATCCAAAGGCTTGAAATGATAATGAGGTGTCATGAACCACTTTTTGCAATTAAGTTTACTATTTACTAAAATAATACCTAAAGTCAAAGATATCGGCAATTTTTTCACCTTGAAATAAAGTAACTAAAAATCTAAAACTAAAATTGTAATTGATAGTGTTACATTTAAGATACATTTTGAAATCATTTCTATAACGGAAACATAAACAGACAGGCGGTGGCAGACGTTTGTGTTAGTCATTTTTCAATTTTCAATACATGATGTCAATGGTTTATTTCAAATGTCTGTTATAGGGGTATCGTGTTTCGGGAGTTGCACAAATTGTACCAGAAACACGCATGTGATGAATATCTGGAAAATTGGCCACAACTTGTTAAATATTGCGGCTACAGAGAGGATAACTTGCCCCAGGTACTTGCAACTTATAAATTTAGTTGCTAAACTAGTTTAGACAAGCTCTCCACGAATAATAGGGATAGTTTCTAACACTAATGGCATGACAAAGCTGATTCAAATACTTGTAAAGGTCAATTTCATATTAAGGTAACAATTCTCAAGCAACACTTCTGCTCTGATACTATAATATATAAAGCTCTTATGTGGGTATTGTTTTTCATAATTTTAAATACTTTAACATTATATCTTAAATTATGTATTGTAAATTTGGTAAGCGGTTTTTAATAAGGGTTTAGCGAATATTTTCAATGATGTTATAATCTCAACGGTATAAGAGCAATCAACGGACAAGACTGATAACTGGCGGATAGCAGTATAAACTATAGAACTTTACATACAAAACGCTGACGGTTGTGGCACAGTTAAATTATTATAGCCTAACGCTAACATGCACTCTTTGAAATGCCGTTTTGTAATTTAATATATTTATTAAAACAGTTAAAAGAGTAATTTCTAAAAGGGAGTGTCGAGTGTCGAATTAAAATAAAATCTAATTTTTTTTTTAGAGGAGAGAGGGCAACCGAGCATGCGGCTCACCTGATGATAAGTGACTACCGCCGCCCATGAACAACACCAGGGAAATTGCAGATGCGTTGCCGGCCTTTTAAAAAGGAGTAGGCTAATTGCCGTGAGATGATGGTGTAATAAAATAAATCACCAAATTTCGTCCCTTAAATTTAGTCCCTTCGACGAATGCTGAAAGCTAAAATTTATATTAAAATATGTGTTACAAAAACATAAAATAAAATAAAATACAACATTACTTTCATACATATGGTTCATACTGCCAATGTCAAGCACAAAATAGTTAGTGATCGCTGTGGTCAAACAGTCGTACAGAGTAGAATTTGTCACCAAAGAATTTCAAAATGTTTAAAAATAAATAAACTAGTGACAGATAGATTGAATTATCAGTGAATTTTGTGTTATATACATAGGTTATTTAAAATGTTCCATTTTTAATAGTCTGTGGAGTGTATGTTAAGGCATAAAAGCGTTTATTTTATAAAAAGTAAATTACTTTAAGCTAGCTGAGCTTAAAATACAAACTACAAAATACAAATCCATTAAGTTTCAAAAACAAAAACAAAAACTAAGGTATTTTGTTGAACAATAATTTTTATTATTGAATTTATAAATTTATTTTTAAACTAATATAGATGTGAAAATTAAAAAAAATATCAATTAAAGCCGAAATATATATATTTACTTCCGTATATATAGTATAACGAATAAATTAACCCAAGTTACTCCTTATAATATCAGCTATCTGCCAGTGAAAGTCCCGTCAAAAACGGTGTAGCCGTTTCGTAGATTAGCCAGAACAAACAGACAGACAGACAAACAATTTAAAAAATGTTTTTTGTTATTAGGGCCGTATAATACTTTCATATACGTTTAGTAAAATGTCGTTATTTTAACGTTACAAACAGACACTTACATATTTTTTCATTTGTATAGATAACTTGAAAGCCATATATCAAAACAAAATATCATTTTAAATTTATATTACTATCTTATTTAGCAATAATAAAATTTAATTTTAATTTTATGCAATTAATACTTCCAAAAAATAAACAAACATCGTATATTTTTTCATACTGCTTTTACAGCTGGAAGATGTCAGTGTATTTCTAAAACGCAAGACTGGCTTTCAGCTACGCCCAGTAGCGGGATATCTTTCTCCGAGAGATTTTCTTTCTGGTCTAGCTTTCCGTGTTTTTCATTGCACGCAGTATATACGCCATTCGTCAGATCCATTTTATACACCGGAACCGTGAGTATTAATATTGCTTTTACAAAATCCATTTGTAATGTTATTATTTTAGTATTTCTACATTTATTATTTTAGTATTTAGTACCTAGTCTTTTAATATTTTTACAGTCTTATTCATAAAATTGACTCTGGACGTTTTATAGCTTTCAATTCTTTATTGCTCACTAACAAGATCTACTTTGTAAAATGTATCACGTTAGACATCTTTATTCTTTTAATGGAGAAGTTTTGTAGTTTAGAGCACCATAAAAATATTCCCTCTTCTTTTTCATCATCATCAGCTAACAAAATTGTAGTCTAGATAAATAGATTTACGTCGTAACATAAAGGTGATAGTAATAACACTGTTTATCGGACACCTATCTTCCTGGATATCTCTCTGAGATTTCCTATAGTCATCTTTTTTAAAGTATAAGGGTGACAATCGAGCACACATTCCACCTAATGGTAAGTGGATTCTGTGGTCCATAGACATCTACGTCTATCCACGATTAAGGGTCAAAATGCTGATACGTTGTCACCCCGGAGAAATAAAGTGGAATGCTTCGTTTCCAGTAAAATGCGTCTTCGGTTCTCTATACTCACCATACGAAACTCAGCAGCTCTTAAGCATGTTTTACGTGTGTATTCTGCGACCTCTTACGAAACTCGTAACAAGAGTGATAAATTCTCTTGCGTAAATACTACACGACTTGTCGGTATGGCGTAAGTTACTGCGCTGCTTCAGTTGATGGACTCTATATAAATATCTTCGGAATAAATTATTTTTCAAAAATGCTGTTTTTTTTTTCGATGAATACATCCTTATGTTTTTGCATAATAAAACAAGCCCTCCTATAAATGTTGGCTGTTTTAAAATAAAATATTATGCATTTCTTATCTCCATTATTAAATGAATAAGCTAAGGTTACAAAGATATGATTAAATAATGTTTTATTTACAGAGATTGCTGCCATGAACTTCTGGGGCATATGCCTTTGCTTGCTAATCCAAGTTTCGCCCAGTTCTCCCAAGAACTAGGTTTAGCCTCCCTTGGAGCATCCGAAGATGATATCGATAAATTAGCAACGGTAATAAACTTTATATTTTTATATTTTGGGTGAAAAGTCCATAACCAGCTTTTTAAATTTCTAATAGAATTATTAGAAATTGTTAATTTAATAACAATAATAATTATTTTCGGCAAGTGGTTTTCACTTCTAGTCCTTAGACGAATTCAACTACATTTACGGGCCCAAACCAAAGCAACGCTGATAGATTATGTTTTACTATATTAATGCTATTTTCTAACAACGAGCAGAACTCGGTCATTTAGGGTTCTTTATTAGTCAGATATTTCATGAAATATTGTTCTTAACTATGACTACGTAGAAAGGAACTGATAATATTATTAAATCAATGGAACTTCCAAAGTGATGATTTGATTTGATTTGTTGTATACGTTTAATTGTAAAAGTTTTTCTTAACGCAAATTATGAACTACTACAATAAGCAAGATTGCAAAAAACAAGTAATTATCACCTGGAACCGAATATTTGAAAATCTGATAGTACTATAAAAACCAATACAATAGAAATCCACCCCAAGCCGGCTAATCACCGTGGGTGAAGTCAACAACTACCCTCCAAATAAACTGTCTCAAACTCAAACGCTTTATAAAAAAGTTGCAATAATAATACCAACATAATATAATACCCTCTCCTAAAGAACTAACGAAAGTTTGTCAGAACTGATAGAATTAGAAGATATAAACTGTTCAATAGTAGGAATGAGTGAAGTACAACGCCAAGGTGAAATTATAGAAGATCATGGGGAATTTATTTTATATAATAAAGGGAAAACACCAGGAAAATATGGTATTTTGGATTAAAAGAGAGTTAAGTAAATTCATTGATGAATTTATCTAATTAAATAATAAAACTACCACCTAATAACATAATGTGGTCTATTATTAAATTTACTCATATATACGCTTAGTTCCAAATTTCATTCAAATATTTAGCGCGATATCTCAGAAACCTATTACATACTAAGGTCGGAGAAAATGTTTCTTTGTATTTTATATACAAATTCAAGAAATTTATTTTTTTAAGTTTAAATACATCTTCAATAACTTGTTGCTATCTTGTAGGTAGTCAAAATCCCGTTGCTGTAGAAATCTTGGGATTTTTGATGAAAAAAATGCGACATGTAGTTTTGATAGTGCTCTCCTTAAGTTAACCTAATACTACCCAAAAATTCTGAATAGAATAAAACAGGTGAAATCTGAGGGTCCAAGGTCAGGAATATATGGTGAATGCATTAACACTTCCCAACCAAGCTCTGTCAATTTTTGCTGAGTGGCCAAATATGTATGTGGTCTGACGTTATCATGATGAAAGACCACTTCTTTCCTGTTGATCAATTCTGGCCATTCGTTCTCAATTTCTTGCTTGAGTCTCTTTAGTTGTTGGCAGCAGATATCCAAATCGATAGTTTTACCCGGCGGTAAAAGCTCATAACAAACGATGAACTTCCAACCCCAACATACACACAGCATCATCTTATTGCTTGTTAATCCGGGTTTCGCTCAGTCTGTGGAGCTTGACTACCATTTGACCCTAATATCTTTCTCACGTTCTTGTCGTAGGTGATCCAGTTTTCATCACCAATGATCAATCTTTTCAAAAATAGTTCAGTTTCATTTTTTTTAAGTTTCAATAGAGAATCGCAAATTAGTACACGATTCATTAGGTTTTTTTTTTAAATGAGCTCGTGTGGTACCCAAATGTCGAGCTTTTTTGGATGGCCAGACTTTTTGAAATGGGTCAAAACTATAAATTCAAATTCAAATTCAAACTGTTTATTGCTCCTATAATGTACAGTACATTAGCAGTTGCAGTGACCATTATAGATCCTGTCGGGCGTTGCAATATACAAGAAATATACAATAAAATAATTAAATGGACTTATAACTATGTATTATTTAATACTTAGTAATTTACTGCTTAGTAATTAACTATCGAAGAATTCAGTGAGCGTGTAAAAGCTTTTGAAAATAAGATAATCATGAAGTTTTTTATTGAATGAACTTAATTTAACTTCAGATTTTACATTTATGGGTAGTTTATTGAATAATTTAATTGCCATGTAATATGGACTACGATTGAGCATTTTGGTTCTAGATGGGGGTAAATATAACCTATGTTTATGCCTAGTATTTGCATTGTGTGTTTCTTATATCTGGGTAAAGAAGTGTTTATTTTTAAATACGAAGTTACTAATATCTTTTATGTAAATAGAAACTAAGGTTAATAATTTAAATTTAATGAAGTAAGGTCCACAGCTATGTCTGTTATCAATTCTAACAAGTATCCTAACACATTTGTTTTTGTAAAATGAACAATTCATCTGCATTAACACTATTACCCCAAAGGATAATGCCATATTTAAGCCATGAAAAGGCATACGCGTAATATGTGGACAGTGCAGTTTCTAAATTTGTGCTATGATTAATTTGATAAAGCGCATATGTAAATTTAGAGAGCTTGCATTTAATTTTTTCAATATGCGACTTCCAGTTTAAATGTGTATCTACATTAAGTCCAAGCAAGTTATACGAGTCTATCTCTTCTATTAGGGTATTTTGTAATTGAAAATTAATTTTTAGGGGTGGTTTATTATATGAACGAAATTGTAAAATTTTTGTCTTTTTAAGGTTTATTTCTAGATTATGGCTATCAAGCCAATGAGTGACATTATGAAGTGTATCATAGATAAGGGCTTCAGAGCTAATGTTGTCGTTACATTTTATAAGTATTGACAAGTCATCTGCAAATAATACTGGCAGTGTTGATTCTCTATACAAACATTTTGGCACGTCATTTACATAAATAAGAAACAGCACACAGCCTAAAACGCTGCCCTGTGGGATTGAACTAGTTAGGTGTTTCTCTTCAGAACGAACTTTTATTACTTCATTAGTAATTTGGTTGTAGTGTTCAATTTCTACTATTTGCTTCCGATTATTTAAATAGGATTTGAACCAGTTATGTACTATTTTATTTTTTATTTATAGGAGAGGGGGCAAACGAGCATGCGGCTCACCTGATGGTAAGTGACTACCGCCGCTCATGAACAACTGCAACACCAGGGGAATCGCAGATGCGTTGCCGGCCTTTTAAAAAGGAGTACGCTCTTTTCTTGAAGGTCCCTAAGTCGTATCGGTCCGGAAAAATCGCTGATGGTAATCGATTCCACAAGGAGGTCTAGCTAGCTAGGTCTAGCTCACAGATACCCGAATTCATAAGTTTTAAAAGTAGTTTATCATAGGGCACCCTGTCATATCCTTTCGTCATATCAAGTAAAATACCAAAAGTATGTTTTTTATCATTTAAATTTTGTAGGGCCATTTGTATGAACTTATATACAGCTAGGGTGGTTGATCTTGATTTTCTGAATACATTTTGGTTATCATCTAGTATTTCATACTTTTCAAGGAATGAGTAGAGTCTCTTACACATTGCTTTTTCGTATATCTTTGAAAAGGTGGGCAATAGAGCTATTGGTCTGTAGTTGTTAGGGTTTTTTTAATCTTCTTTTTTGTGCAACGGTTTTATTAGTGCTATTTTGAGAGGGTCTGGAAATATGCCATGTTGAAAACTTTGGTTCACTAAAAAAGTAAGGGGACAGACAAATTCTTCAGTCCATTGTTTTAAAAGCGCCGGTGGTATATCATCTACACCACAGCTATATTTAGTTTTTAATTTTTTTATACTATTTTTGATTTCCCTTTCATCAACTGAGGTTAGGTACATGGAGCATGTCGCTTTCAATTCGATAGAATTTTTATATAGTTTCTGATTTTTATTAATATTATTAGTTTTACCAATTGCTGCAAAATGTTCATTAAATAGGTTAGAAATTTGTATGGGACACGTTATTGTGTTATTATTAATATTTATCATCATGCTTTTGCGATTTTTTGTTTTCATTCTACCCAATTTATTATTAATTATGTTCCACATGGTCTTTATTTTATTACTCGAATTTTTCATTTGTTTAATGTATTGTAGTTTTCTTGATAATTTGATACTACATTTAAGAACTTTTGTGTATTTTTATAGTAGTTAAGAAAAACTGGACTTTTTGTTTCATTAAGGATTATTCTAAAAAGTCTTTTATGCTTACAAGATTTTTTTAATCCAGTTGTCAACCAGCCTTTATTTTTTTGTTCTTTTATTTTTACTTTCATCATAGGTATATGTTCGTTTAAACTATTTGATATTATTTTAAGAAAAATATTGTAGTTCTCATTTACAGTTTGGTTCTCTTTTAGAATATTATTCCAATCGACGTTATATAATGAGTTTTTGAATGAATTAATGTTTTGTTTTGTAAAACACCTTATTCTTGTAAATAACACTTGCTTTTTGCTCATCGCCGTCTCTAAATTTAACTCTAGATTTGTTGCTTTATGATCTGATAAACTATAATCAATAACATAGCAATTTTTTACTAAAGATATATAATTTGTAAAGATTAGATCAATACAGGTGGCTGTTTTATTTGTGACTCGGGTGGGTTCTTTTATAAGTTGAGCTAAATTATGACAACGCATTAAATTTAAGAGTTCCTGAGAATCACTATTGTTTTCGTTAACACTTATATTAAAATCACCCCTAATAATGACATATTTATGACTATATTTTAGTTGTATTCTATTAAGTAATCTACGAGTATTTAATTGTTCATAAAAGATATTAATATTACGATCCGCTCTATATAAGCTGACTAAAACAATATTATACTTCGGTATTTCTATTGCACAAAATTCAATCGTAAATTCTACGGAAAAAACTAACCAAGTCTATTTTTTCAATATAATCAATACAATCTTTCAGGATAATACAAACACCTCCACCACCGTGCTTTTTTCTACTAAATTTTGAAACTACTTTATAATTTGGTATTACTATAGATTCACAAAAGTCCTCACTTCTCCATACTTCTGACAATAATAATATGTCAATGTTTGTATCAACTAATAAATGCTCGATTAAGTCTACTTTATTTCCTAAGCTCTGAACGTTTTGGAAAGTTAATTTAAAACTGTTAACGAAATGTCTTGTCGGGAATTCTACTTTTAGTTATAGCCCTGTTTCTTGATTTGATGATAGGCAGTTACTTATCGGTAAGGTTTCTTCGTTTTTTGAAACAATTTCAGAGGTTTTAAAATCATTGGCACTGTTTACTACAATTTTGCCACAATCATCTTCTTGGTATTCTTCTATGTTCTTTATTAGATCAGCGACGTCTTTAAAGATGATCTTCATGCCGTAGTCGTTTATCTGGCCTGTGCGCTTATGAAACATGGTATGGTTGTAATCGAGGTTCAAGTTGGAGTCAATTAAATATGAGTATTTATATATCATATTGTCCAAATAAAGGAGGTTATTAAACAGTTCTATTCTCTTGTTGAATAGGTTTACAAATCTACCACATTTGAATGTCGGCAGACACAAGATAATATTTGTATGTGTTATTTGTAGTAATTTTTCTCGGATGTAGGTAATAAGCTCAAAATAATTAGTTGTGGCCTCAAAATCCTCTTTGCCAATGACTATTATGCAGTAGTCTCTTAAGGAGAAGTTCTGAAGTTCTTTTTCGATGTCTAGTAGAAGTGGTCTTATGCCATGATCAGACAGTAGATAGTGGCATATATCATAGTTGTTTTGTACATTATGTTGTAATATGTTTCGGCTCTTCATAATTCTGGACGTACTGAGTAGACAAATTTTGTTTGCAGCTTCCTTCACTACTTTGGGCTTGTTGTGCATATCAAGATCAGCGTTTATAGGAATTTTGACACTAATCATTGTGGATAAGTTATTATTTAATGGGCTCTGGCTATTAATTTTTTTCGGTGAAAGAATTAAGTTACCACTATTTATCGACTTTTCTTTAGAATTTGGTTTTGGCGATTTAGAAGTAATGATAACTGATTCAGATATCAGTTTATTCAACTTTAATTCACATTCATCTACTTTCTTCCATAAAGAACGGTTTTCTGTCGTCAGGCAATATATTTCGTTTTTGCGCTCTTTATTTTGCACTCTAGGTTTTCTATTTTTGCTAATAATTCTTCTAATTTCAATATCATTCATCATTCAATATAATTCTAATAATTAACTGTATATTTGTTTTTTTTTAGTTTTTGGTTCTGATAGAATTTGAGTGTCTTTAGTAGGATTTGAAGCCATCGACAAGAACTTTTCGTCATTGTTTAGTTCCTCGAAAGAATTATCAGTGGGAATATTTACTCGAATTTAATTGCGGCAGGTGACGTAGTCCTGATCTTGTGTCGAAGTATTTGTTCCTGGCGATGTTAGGGTATTATTAAGGGGCGTAGACGCGTCTAGTATGGACGAATAGGATTGGGTAGAGCTATTTTGTAACGACACCTGTAATATTGCATTAATGGTAGCTGGGGATTTCATTTTATTTAAGCATGGATCGCATCTATAAGCTTTTTTCGTTTCCGCTGTCATTATTCGAAAGCGTTGGAATGATACTTTAGTACAATCGATGTGGTAGTGCTTTTCACAAACTGAACACTTAAGAAATTGCTTATTTACTATGGATGTTTTGCACTTAATGCAATTTAACGCCATCTTTCCGTAAGTACCAGAAACAGTTAACATGCGTACTAGCAAAGCAATTACGCGGAGTGACGGTTATTATTGGTGCTGGGCGCTAGCTGGTTGCAGGTGAAAATAGTTCATGCAATATACGATAGATGTGGTTGCCTATTTGCGATGTTAGTTTAAGCACTAGGGTCAAAGTCCCTTTTGGTGTTCAAATTAAAATAACGGTTGAGAAAAACTAAGTAGGTTCATTTGAAAGCATTTTAGGCACTAATATTTTACACAGTTCTGTTTTCACTGATAACTTTACCTTTTCCCACGGGTTTCAATTGTTTATACAGATGTACACAGTTTTTATCGACAAGAAAAAATATTACTTTTGTATCAGCTATAATGACGTTTTTAGCTCACTTCACTATAAAATAACGCTTTTTCATAGGTATTGAACTTAAACTTCATCGAATGTACAGTTTTTATAATCAAACTTTATGATTAACTATTTTTAAAACGAAATTAATACGGAGCCTAATGTTTACGTGACACAACCCCTAATGCTTACGTAACACAACCTACATATTGTCGTCAATCCTCAATTCCTCGACTATGTCTTAACTACTAATATGCCGACCTTACTCCACGTTTCAAAATTCCATCGCCTTTATCCGTACAACAGTAGTAGAGCCACGCGGCAGCTTTTGGTATCGCACGGATAGACCGGCTTGAACCAGGGTGGTACCACGACCTCACAGAATACCAGCGTGAAGTTGAGGTTTGCCTCTACGTTTCGCTTGGTAAGTGCTGTTGGCTAGAGGCCCAATTGTAATTCATATCTCTCCTACCCGGGGAATAATTTACAACATTCCTTTATGGTTCGATCTAGAGTTTGCGTATAACTCAGAGAGGATATCTGTTTGCGACGCCTCGGCAGTCTTGAAGGTTTACACCTGTCCATCCTATGGCTGCGCATAGACAGCAACGACCATCAATGCGTCTACGGGTGCCTCTATAGGTCCCATAGCGGTAATTCTGAAACAAGCCGACTCATTGACGACGTCCAAATGGCTACAGATTCCTTGTTACAGCAGATCGTGATCCTTGGCGATTTTAACGCCCATCACGCCAAACGGCTCGGTTCACGTTTAACCAATCATCAAGGGAGATCTGTTCGTGATTAAGCATTGGCATATGGTCTTACACAGCTAGTTACTTCACCTACGCGGATTCCAGATGTGGAGGATCATGAACCTTCCCTGTTAAACCTACAGCTGACCTCACATCCGGATGAATATCGGGTTTTCGTCAATACCCCTCTTGGCTCACGGACCATTGTCTAGCCCAGAGTGTGGTGCCACTCACGCTGAAATCGCGGTTGCACTCTTCAGGCTGCTGCTGTGTTTGGCATTATAGGTCGGCCGATTGGGATAGGATGCTATCTATCATTACATCCTACGGTTGGGAGCGAGTTTGCTTCTCGCCGGACGATCCCAACGTTGTTGTTATTTCTGTCGCCGATTGTGGTACTTCAGGGTATAGAACTTTTTATTCCATCCTCTGTGGTGCCCATTGGAGGCAGATCCCAGCGATGGTTTGGTCGCTGCTGTAAAATAGCACCAAGCTATAAGCAGGAGCGCTACCGGGCCTGAGCTGGTGTATCAACGTCTCAGGATGTAAACTCCAGCGCTCTTAAAAAGAACCATTATAAACTGCCAGCTCATGAGGTACCTTGAAGATAACCAGCTGATTAGTGACCGATAAAACGGTTTTCATCGGGGTCGTTCAGCTAGTGACCTTCTGATCTACTTGACTCATAGATGGGTGGAGGCAGTATAGTCCAAGGGGGAGGCATTGGCCGTTAATTTGGACATAACGAAGGCCTTCGATCAGATCTGGCACATAGCCTTCTTCCGAAGCTCCCTTACTATAGGTTTCCCGAGAAATTGTGCAATTGGATCACCAGTTTCCTTGCTGATCGGAGCATCAAAGTCGTAGTAGACGGTGAATGCTCTGATTACAAGCCTATTAATGCTGGTGTTTCACAAGGCTGCGTGCTATCACCAACGCAGTTTCTTTTGCATATCAATTATATGTTGCAAACTGGTAACATTCATTGCTATGCAGACGAAAGCACTGGTGATGCCTTATACACCGGACGTACCAATATTTATCGGGAAAACGTCGCCGAGTACCAGGAAAAACTTGTGTCTGAAGTCGAGTCTTTTCTGAGTAAAGCCTCGGATTGGGGGCGACTAAATCAAGTCCAGTTCAATCCTCAGAAGACAGTTTGCACGTTTACCACTAAAAAAACCCCTTAGTCTTATCTCCTCAGTTTCAAGGCACTCCCCTTGCTGCCTCAGATAACACCGTATTAATAAATCCAGGTTAAGCCAAGGCGGGTCGCTAGTCAATTATAAAACTGCAAATATTTAAAGTGTTTCCAATATTAGTTGGCTAAGACCCTTAGGTCAAATTTTTAATCATCAGATATAGGTTGACATAAAAAAAAATGTATGAATAAAGTAATTCAGTTTTATATTTAGGCAAGTTATAATTTATTTTGTAGATAGCTTTTATTTCACGATAACCCGTCTTAATATAAATGAATGTGATATAAAATTCTTATGGAAATAACTTACAATTTTTGCCCTTTATACTTGTGACAACAGCGTAGTAACTTTGCTTATTGACTCTTTTTTTTACAGGTTTATTTAGGAAGGGTTATGTTTTTCGCGTGTGTCTTGCATGTTTGTAAATTTCTTTATTATCTCGTATCTTATAAACGGCTGGATGGAATCCGACAGTTAAGGTTATATTTGTCTTAAAAACCCAAGTGTACTTACATAGCTTTTTGAAAAAAAAAATTAATTTTAAAAAATAACCAAACCACAAAATCAAGTAGGGTATCAAACTAAAGGAAATTTAAAGGGAATTAATAAAGTATATGTAAGTTTTATGTTTAAATTTAATTAGGAATAATAAATTGGTTTAAATAGTTTCTGATAGCGTAAAAATTGGCCATTTTCGTGTTGGACCTCGTGCTATCATATAAAATTTAGTTCATGGGAGTGTGTTGGGACACTAAAAAGCCTAAAATAAAATAAATAATTTAAAAAAATAAATCTCGACTGCAAAAAAGACACATAGTGCCTTTCTTTTTAATTGTTTTTTTTGCAGACGGGTTTTTGAATTTTTTAATATTTATTTTTTATTTATCTCTCATTCCTTATTATTTGGCTACCATAGAACATTACGATGTGGATGCAATGTATTGTCTTAAGTTGTAATAGCTTGCAGACATATTATTTTGAGATGTATAACTATTTACCTCCAATAATTATTTTAACCTAGTTCTTAAATATAATAAAATTAAGGAGATAAACTGAACAACTAATAATGCCTTATTCGGATTTTTTCACTGTCACCTTTTATTAGGCCCCACAGCCACGAAAGCAAAATATTAACTAGATATATTTTTATAATTTTTACTCATAGATATTTATTCAATAAAAATCTTGCATAACTGTAAATTGAATCATAAACTATGCTGAACATCAATTCAAGGTTATACATTTCTATCTTGAACATTGAGAAACAACTGGTGAAGTATAAACTGTTTTTGATGAACGTACGTGGTGTTTATACGATCTATCAAGACGGTCAAGCACAGCTATTAAAACATTGATTGATATCCGAATGTGTGTACGGTCTGTCTTTACTTTAAATAACGTTCTTTATATAGTTATTTAAATTGTAAATAAAATATTGGCTAAACAAAAAAATACAAGCTGCTATGTACTTTTATTTATTTATTTAATCTTTTTACATACTAACTTATAATAAGGTATATGAAGGGCGGACATAATGTATTATGGCATTCTCTAACAGTCAATCCTGTATAATTTGAGATGTGGCAGGTGTAAAAAACAACTTCATAAATTAATAAATAAGTAATAAAGATTACATCTTACAACAAAATGCAAATAAATAAAATGTATTTAAAAATATGCACACTAAATATCTACTTAATAATAAAAAATAAATAATAAATATATAAGCAGGTAGTTATGTACAAAATATTTAAATAAATAAAATAATATAATATAAAAATAAAATAACATGAGACATATTGAAATACATATTATACAAAATATCACTTACAAAGCGAAGGAGAGAAAAACATAATTTCAAATTAAAATTTTTGTACAAACGGTTTCGATATAAATTATTGGCTAATAACTATTGGCCAGACCTTGATCAAATTAAACAAAAGCACCAGCTATCAAATAAAAAAAGAAACATCGAAATCGGTTCACACAGTAAAAGTTATTAGGTATTAACACATAAATAAAAACATACAGTCGAATTGAGTACCGGCTCCTTTTGAAGTCGGTAGAAAAGTCGAATAAATCAGGTGGTATTATTCTTGTTATAGAATTCTCTGATTAGTCTCTTACAATAATGTTTGTTACTAGTTTCCTTAATATCAATAGGCAGAACATTCTAGAGCAGTACGGACAGCAATGAATTTTAAGACTATTATTATTTAGCCCTAGACGTAAGTTTATCGACCAAATCGGCGATACATTAAAAATGGGCCAGATTAGGAGTACCCTTAACCGACGAGCGTGTATGCGTAGATATATGGATGTAAAAGAGGCGAGAGAGGTGTGTCAGGATCGCGCCAAATGGAAGTCCGTAGTCTCTGCCTACCCCTCTGGGTGACAGGCGTGAGTGTTTATGTATGTATGTAATTTAGGAACGGGGAACTCTATCATGAGTAAAATACAGATACTGAAATTTATCCTTAAGATAAAAAAGAAAATTTGGGTAAATTAAAATAAAAAAAAATATTTTTATATTAAATAGAAACCTTTCAACCTATCAAAAGTCTACTGCTAAATATAGGCCTAACTCATAGTTTGCTTCATAGAAGGCATTCACATATGACACACTTCATATATGACAAAAATATCACGCTTGGCGGGCGAGTTGGCAACCGCAGTGTTTTGCTTCACTTGCAATGAGAATCACTTGAAAGAAAAAACTCAATAACTGATTTCGGGATTCGTACTCAGAACCACATAATCAGTATACTTATTTGCGACCACTAAATCAGTAAAAAATAACAAAAAGCAAAAGAAAGTTCGATCTATTTATTACCGATTAAATTGCGTTGTTATGTACTCTAAAATATATTTCATTTTCAATTTACTTAGTTAACAGTAATTATGTGATATTTCAGTTGTATTTCTTCACTGTGGAATTTGGGCTTTGTCGTCAACCGGACGGTAGTTTTCGTGTTTATGGTGCCGGCTTGCTATCATCTGTGGCTGAATTGCAACACGCTCTTGCAACTACTGAAAAAATTAAACGTTTTGACCCCGATGTTACTGTAAATGAGGAGTGTATAATCACATCTTACCAGAATGCTTATTATTATACCGAATCATTTGAGGAAGCTAAGGAGAAAATGAGGTAAATGACGTACTTCTAATAAGATGCGATAATTAATTATGATTTATTCAAGTAAGTACTGTTATTCTTAATATGACTGATGAGTGTGCCGCGTGTAAATTATGCATGTATCAAATATTAAAGCTCAAATTAAAATAAATGCCTCCGGTGATTACTGATTTCAATTTTTAGCTTTCAGTAATAATAACATTTTTATTTTTACTTTTGTTATTACTTTCTTTATTTATTATACCAAAGTGATTATATAAAAATTAAGTATGGCTACTATTTGCCGTCTATTTAAGTTCTTTTTAAATTTAAACAGATAATTCATTTAAAAATTCTTAATACAATTCAGCATCTAATGAAATTGGTCTGGAGATGTCATGAGTCATGACCTCATCTCTAGGTAACCTAGTTCATGAAAGTACAAAATTATGTACACATGCATTGGCACACGCATATTTAAAATAGTGTTATGGGACTCTGCGATCTTCAAAAAATACAACATGTTGAACTACTTTACAAAAAATATTACGTAATATGTTTCATATAAATGTAATAAAATATAATAAAACTAGCTGGCCAGGCAAACGTTGTTCTGCACATACCGACGACCCTTTGTAATATTAAAAAAAACCTTGAATTAGCAATAAAAAATATTGAGGTCACTTATTGGGATAAAAACTATGCTCTCTCAAGTCAGACTAAACTGCACACTGTGCAAAATTTCATAAAATCAGTTCAGTAGTTTAGGAATTAATCGCGGACAAACAATGTGACACGTAATTTTTAAATATAAAGATATATCAAATTGTTATATTATTTTATTTTTAGAATATAATTAATGGCATTAATATAAACAAATCAATTATTTTCAGAGCCTTCGCTGATAGCATACAGCGTCCTTTTGGAGTTCGTTACAATCCCTACACTCAAAGCGTCGAAATTCTCAGCAACGCTCAGAAAATAACGGCATTGGTGCGCGAGTTACGTGGGGATATTTGCATCGTCTCCTCAGCCATCAAGAAGATTTCAGCACAAGATTCGACACTTGATGTAGAAACGATTGCAAATATGCTCCATAATGGACTGCAGGTATGCTTTCAGTACTTCTACTGCTGATACTAGAGTAGATAGAATGTAACAAATTTTTCGAATTGTATCGCTTTTCTTTTGTTTTTATCTTATTTCGCTAGAATTATTATTATTTTATTGTTTTATTCATCATAACTATCATTTCAGCTTGTCAAATTTCATTGCTGAACATAGACCTCACCCATAGATTGTTTCATAGGGGAGATTTTTGCGTAAAAATATATAAAATATATTCGAAGATATATAAGAATTTCAAAAGAAGAAGTATAATAATACATTCAAAATATGAAAATATTGACGAATTTTTAATATGGTAGCGTGCGTGCGTGTGTGCATCTGTGCATGCAACCGACCCTGTTTTATCTTCATATTTGAATATTAGGCAAAAATTTGATGGAAAAGAAGAAAGTTTACTAGAACGCTTTACAATGTACATGCTAATCTGGATCTTTAATTATAATTGTACCACCAAAAAGAATATTAAAATCAAATATTGAAATCCTTCTCTTTAGCAGAGATACAGTAACTTATAGAGCGAAGGCCAACTTTCAATTGTTTTACTTAAACAAAAGCGAGGAATGTTAACAAAACGCATGATTAATTTTAGCTAGTGTTCCTATATGGAGAGTTGTGATGTAATCGTGGTAATCTATTAATAAATATATCGACGATGACTAACGACGTGTGCGCGAATTCAGCGATTGGATACTTCAATCATGCACGAAAATACGTGTAAAATTTTAAATATCCGCTTAAAATAAATTTGTAACAGAAATAACAACGGAAACTGCAGCAGTTTCCTTTAGCTACGCATCTGCAATTCGCCTGGTGTTGCAGTTGTCCATGGACGGCGGTAGTCCCATACCGTCAGGTAAGCCGTAAATTCGTTTGCCCCTTTCCTCTTCTATAAAATTTCATTTCACAGTTTCATTTCCTCTCCTATATATAAAAATAAAATAAAAACGTGGCTGATACTTTTATGTAACAATATAACATTGCGCATTTTTCGCAATTCTCTCAAGGATTCCACATGAATGAAAGTGAAGCGCTTTTTGTAAGTATTCCTGTGAGTAATGCAAGTAATGGTAGAGCACATGAAAGCAAGTGGAATTGAAAAACCTCGGATCGTCTCTATCTGTTTGTAGT
This sequence comes from Parnassius mnemosyne, assembly GCA_963668995.1. Taxonomy (NCBI): domain Eukaryota; kingdom Metazoa; phylum Arthropoda; class Insecta; order Lepidoptera; family Papilionidae; genus Parnassius; species Parnassius mnemosyne. Next base: position 54,816,134 of record CAVLGL010000082.1, read on the forward strand.
GCACAACGTACGTAATATGCTTCAATGTTAAACTAGCGTATTAAGTGACTTCTATCTAGTGTTAAAAAGATTCACCTTCGCTTTTTGTCTCTAGATGTATTTTTTTTGCTTTTCTTTTAATAACGCCAATATGTTAGCTAGAGATTTTAACAAAATTTAATTTATTGTCAATAACCACTTCTTGGCCCCATATTTATTTAATGTCTGTTAATTAATTATTCTTATATTTATCAATCTTATTATATTGCATTTTTTATAGGATAGGGTGACAAACGAGTACACAATCCACCAGATGGTAAGTGGTTGCTGTGGCCCATAAACATCTACATCTATCCTAGTTTGTGAATCAAAATACAGATAGGTTGTCACCCGTGAGGACTAAGATGGCATGCCTCTTCTCCAGTAAAAAGGGTATCCGGTTGTCTACACTCACCATACGAAACACAGCAGTTTAAAGCTGCTATTTTACGTTGGTATTCTGTGAGAGCGTGTTCCTTCCCTGGTCCAGCCAACCCATTCCTGTATTACTAATATAGCTGCAGCGTAACTCTACCACTTATATAATGACGACTCCATATATACCCCATGTTTTCGTGATGAATCTAATATCAAAACAATTATTGGAATCGTGGGACGTGATGCTGAAGTTACAAAATAATTTTATTTGGGTTAAGTTTTCTTGCAGTAAGGCATTGTCGAAGAGGTTTGAATATCGATATATTTTTAGATCGTCAATATATTTCTAGATTCATCATCATTATCATTACAGCCTGCCATAAGTCCACTGCTGGACATACGCCTCCCCCAAGGAATGCTACAAAGCATGGTACTGAGCCACTTGCATCCATAGACTTCCTGCATGTCTTACCAGGTCATCACTCCATCTCGTGAAGGGTTTGCCCTACACTTCGCCTACCGGTACGAGGCTGCCACTCAAGAACCTCTCTTCCCCATCGGTCGTCGGTTCTTCAAGCTATATGGCCGGCCCACTGCCACTTCAGCTTAATAATCCGTTGGGCTATGTTGGTCACTCTAGTTCTACTGCAGATATCCTCATTTCTAAGTTTATCGCGCAGAGAAACCCCTAGCATAGTCCTCTCCATAGCTCGCTAAACGACCTTGAGCTTCCTCATATGGCCACGTCCACGTCTCAGATCCGTAAGTCATCACTGGCAACATGAACAGGTTGTACAATTTCGTTTTAAGGTTTTGAGGTATGTCTGACGAGAAGATGTGTCGTAGTTTCCCGAACGCTGCCCAGCCGAGTTGAATCCGTCGATTGACCTCTCGGTTGAAGTTGGACTTACCTAGTCGGACTATTTGTCCCAGGTAAACTTACTCATCAACAACTTCGAGCTTAGTGCTCCCAACAACTACCGGCATAGGTGTGATATGGACGTTATATATAGTTTTGACCGTGTTCATCTTAAGACCAATCCGGTGGGAGGCACCATTGAGGTAATTAAGCATAGGGATCAGGTTCATTTAATTCAATAATGTTAGCTAAAAAATTAGCAAAATTAATGGAGTACTTTTATCTATCGGCATATGTACGTTATACAAAAAAGTTAAATTTTATCCATTCTCCCTCCCTGTAAACAAAGATCATGTTTAATGTCCATGTCACGTCCATGTCCATCTTAAGACCTATCCGTTGGGAGAAACTTTTGAGGTCATTGAGCATGGTGCTTAGTTCCTCCAGCGTTTTTGCCATAAGGACTATATCGTCGGCAATTGGAAGGTGAGCGATGTACTCGCCATTGATCCAGACCAGAAGCTTGAAAAATTCTTCCAATGCAGCGGTGAAGAGTTTCGGGGATATAACGTCACCCTGTCTTACACTTCTGTGCAATTGGATAGGTTTTGTACTCTGGTTCTTTACTCGGATAGCCATCATAGCCCTACTGTACAAGCACATCAGCACTTCGATATACCGACAGTCAACTTGGCACCGCTGAAGGGACTGCAGCACCGCCCAAATTTCGACGGAATCAAAGGTTTTCTCATAGTCCACATACGCCAGACATAGTGGCAAATTGTACTCCTCTGACTTCTGTACAACTTGCAGAAGTATGTGGTCTATGGTGATAAAGTCCTTTCGAGAACCGGCTTGTTCGGGAGGCTGGAAATCGTCAAGTCTGCGCGCGAGACGATTCGTAATGACTCTCGAAAACAGCACGTAAACGCGGCTCAGAAGGGAAATCGGTCTGTAGTTCTTCAAGAGAGAATTGTCACCTTTCGTGAAGAACAAGATCACCGCACTTCTGCTCCACGCTTCCAGTGTAATGCCACCATGGAGGACGAAATTAAATAGTTTCTGAAAGACTTCAAGTACCGGTTTTGCACCCGCTTTCAGAAGCTCCGCTGTAATTCCATCCTCGCCTGGGGCGTTGCCGTTTTTAAGGTGCTGGAGAGCCATTCTAATCTCGCTCAGACTGACGTCCGGGATATCATCGGAATAGTGTCGGATAAGACTTGCTCTTGGTTCGTTACTCACACTTGCGTGTGGCTCCAACGATGACGTGTACAGCTGCCCATAGAACCTCTCAATCTCACTCAAAATCTCAGGTGTCCCGGAAACGATGCTGCCACACTCGGTCTTTAGCTTCGACAGTTGGCTCTTTCTGGTAGACAGATTTCTGGCAAATACTTTGGAGCCTTGGTTCCGCTCGATCGCTTCTTTAATACAATCTGAATTGAACTTGCGTAAGTCGCGCCGCTTGCATTTGGAGATCTGTCTGTTCAGTTGCCTGTATGCTGCTAAATATGTTGAAGAATGTAGCTTCATCTTCCGTCTAACAGCCATGAGATTAAAAGTGTGATCGGAGAGTTTTTGTGTCCTTCTGCGGCGGGTCTTGCAGAACTTAGCTCCGACCGCATGGACAGTTTCCACGAGCTTGTCATTCATATCTTCCACTTCATTGCAGTCTTCTAGGTACTGAAAACGGTTTTTTAACTCGAGCTGAAAGGTTTCGGGACTTTGAAACAGAGTAGGAGGGGGACGGAGCGTTGACTTCATTAGACGAGACCTTTCCAACTTAACGTTTAGGTTCAGTGTACCTCTGACCATTCGATGATCACTACCAGTCGTCATAATGAAGTTAATCTCATTTTTTGACGAACCGTCGGGGCTCGACCAGGTCAACTTCCTGTGGGGCTGCTTCTGGAAGAAAGAGCTCATCATAAAGAGTCCCTCATTCTCCATGAAGTTGGCCAGCTGCTGGCCCCATGGGTTCCGTTGCCCTATTCCAAATTTTCCTACTTTCATCTCACCGTTCTCTCTTGTGCCTAGTTTTGCATTGAAATCTCCAATTAACACCGTATATTGAGTTTTGGAGGAATGCATGGCTCTAGAGATATCCTCATACATTTCGTCCACCTCCTCATTGAGGTGTGCCGAGGTTGGTGCGTAAACCTGTATAACCTTCGGCGAATACCGTTTGGTGATTCTGAGTATAAGGTACGCAACCCTCGTCGACACACTCTCAATCATTACAACGTTATAAACGAGAGACTTGTGGACGATAAATCCGACACCTCCTTGGAACAGATGGTCGCCCTCCCGGTGATAGAGCAAGTTGCCGGATTCGAGGATTACCGTGTCCTCCCCCTCTCTTCGGACTTCGGATAATCCTATAATATTCCAGCGTAATTTGTCTATCTCTTCTTCCAGCTCCACAATCTTCTCGTCAGTCCTCTGGGTGCTTGCGTTGTATGTTGCCAGGTCGAGTCGCCTTAGGTGGCAACCGAACCTCCACCGGAGATTCTTAGCACCCCCTGCCCCGCTGTTACCATGGTTGTCACCGTAGCCAGGAATAGCAGGGCCGCCGGGGACTGGGGGCCGTCTCTTTGTTACATTCATAGGGGGGTATTTGCAATAGTTGCCATGCTTGGCGAGCGGGTTGGCAACCGCAGTTTTTTATTGTATGTTTGCTGTTATCAGGAAGATTCTGCTGCCCATCTCCAGCCTGTTTCCCTTTGTCGCCTTTACGACACCCACGGGATGATATAGGGTAGTGGATATTCTTAACCGCCACTACACGGCAGATTATATTAATATTTCCAGATTAAATTACGAAAAATATGTTTTTAGATTTTACACATGATATTCCTTTAAGAGTTAATATCATCCCGGCTAATTTCAGCATCTTATTATTTGTTATTGTTTTATTTAATAACTATATTATATACTAACGACTCGCCCCAGCTTCGCATGGGTAGGATCTACTAATGTGGCTAGATTTAAGAGATCGTTATGTAAATAATTAAAAATTAAAAATTTTGTACAACCGACTTCAATATAAATTATTAAGAACAACTCAATAACTATTGATCAGACTTTGATCAAATTTATATGGGACCACATGTGAAGCACCAACTTTAAAAAAAAGAATAGTACAAAGTTATGAGGTAACACACAAAAAAACATACAGTCGAATTGAGTACCGTCTCCTTTTTGAAGTCGGCAGAAAAATATCTCCAAGTTTTCGGATAAAATATAGCATAAATTACTCATGATATCTCTCTCTATCCGCTTGCGAAGTTTCATTACAATTGATGCAGCCATTTCAAAGATTAGAAAAAGAGACAGACAATTTATTTTAATGATAACTTTATCATAATATCATGCAAAACCCCCCTGAGCTTATTGAAGCTAGTTATTTCAATATGGCAGAGGTGTCTCTGCGGTTACGAAATAACTTCAAATTGTATTTATGTGTATAGAATAGATTCAAAGATTCAAAACTTTTATTTGCATCAAACATGGTAAATACAGGTGTTAATTACATATACTTGAGGCCAAACATGTTTCACCGCTTACATAGAGGCATACAAATATTAAATTTAAGTCTGTGGCTATAATAGATTAAAATATACATATAATATAAAATAGGAAATATATTTCACTTCACGAATATTTTGTTTAATTAAATTATATTTTTATACATTTTTATAAATGATTAATTTATTTTAATTTATATAAATTTAATTAAATTTAATTAATTTTGAAATGAAATCAGTAAAAGTGGACATATTGATAAGTGCCTTTATTAAATCTTCTAGTTTTTATTCATCGTAAGTTAACAAACATGTAATATTATCATAAAAATAATATGTACTATTATCTTTGCTGTTTGTAATTATCGGTAATAGAAAAATCCACATGATTGTGCAAATTCCTACGTTTTTGTAGCTTATTGTCTGTCGGAACACTTAAAAAATTATGAACGCTTTATTATGAAGGTAAACGAAAGGAGTCCACAGAGTACATCAGGCGGAAGCTCGCCCAACTCAGAACACGGTATCTCGCCTAAACACGGAAAATAAAAAAGAAAGTAAGAATTTAATACACCTATTCAGTGAAAATTCTGTTTTACTCATAATATTCTAGTGTAATGCAGCAAATCTTAAATGTATTCAAATTATAATAATTCATGAAATAATATTTCCGTATTTTAGAACAAATTAATATTGCTGTTTATATTTTATGACAGTAATACATTTATATTTTGAAATCGGCAAATATTCGAAGGATTCACGCACGGATTCTATTCTGAGTATAAATTAAAGATAAGTTTCTTTATCTATAATAATTCGTTGCGAATGTATTGTTAATGTTAATGTGAATGTTTTAAACCCAGAACAAAGCAGTATATTAAAATGTCTCTTAATGTCCTATTTCATCCAATTTATGTTTGTATACGTAATTAATTAAATAAATAAAATTTGCTTATTTGTATGAAAATATTTTTATCTTACAACTACAGGTACATATGAATCTATATCACTGATACGTTATAAGTATTATTAAATTATAAACACTTTAAAATAATTTTTTATAACTTTGTATTATGTTTTTATGAATAAGGCCATTAGATTTTTGTTAGATTTCTGTGGTTTTTGTTTGTACTATGACCTAAAAATTTTGTCCGAGAGGGTTTGTACGTTTATTTAACCAAATTGTTTGCTTATTTAGTCCAGCGAAATAAGGTCTGAAATCAAAATTTTGGCACACAACTTTGCATTTTTGATATAATGTAGTTATAATGATACAAAAACAATGTCTAAAGTTTTTCGTGGCTGCACCCCCAGCGACGGTTGAAAGAAATTGTCAATAGTGCTTTTCGAATATTTTAGGAATACAGATTTCTTTTATTGTTAAAAAATACAGTTTTACAATAACTTTAAACTTACCTACTATTTTTTAATCAATATCTGGAATCCATCTTGGGTCAAGCACTAGTATTTCCGCCTAAAGTCAGCACTTCCGGCTACCTTACCTGTTCGGAAGGGGCACCCCACCACTGTTTATGCTTTGTTATTTAAGCAGTGATTAGCACCAGGTCTCGTGATTATGGCACTCATGATGCACCAGGTAGCCCTTACCTAAAGATTCCGGATATTGATTAAAAATGATAGGTAAATTTTACTTTATGGTAAAACTCTCTATTATTTGTTATGTATCAATATCCGGAATGCATCTTGAGTGACTTGTTTGTTATCACCTTTATTAACGCTGTAATGTGTAAGGTAAACAATAAAAGAATGATTGCAAGAGATACACAGCAACATAAATTATATATTATGCCACACTTACATTATTTGATTATAACTGGCCATAATGGAAATAATTTTTGCTTTTCTTAATTACAATAATAAATCAAACTAAAACTAGACTATCAGTCCGTGGGGTCCACGTGCGGCGAAGTTCCTAAAGGAACTCCATCCGCGGCTGGTCGTTGCTGCTGGTGATAAGAGGGCTGGTTATTTTCTCGCTCAAAGGCTAAGCATAGCCATTCAGCGGGGAAACGCAGCCAGCGTTCTTGGCACGATACCGCGGGGAGTAGGACAATATGATAAATAAGTTTCCAGTTTTAATTTTTTTTATTATTATTATAGTTTTTAATATTGTATATAATAAAGTATTGTATATTATGTTTTGATAGATTGTTTTATAAAAAAATGGGGAAATTTCAACTAATATAATATTTGCTCTATCAATCAATTAAATCACAATCAATTAATGGCAAGAAAATAATTTGATAAAGGTGCAGAATTATTTATCTCAATTTCCTTTAGTTCTTTTTTATAGTAAACTGGAAATGTATGTACAGTTTTCCAATCGCAAGGATTTTATCTAGGGAAACATTTTCCAACTAATTTAAGGAAGATACTGGTGATCTTACTGAACCAGGAGTAGATTCAATACCCGCCTCTCTTAAAAGTGATTTTACCCACTCAGCAATTACAGAACGGGATGCTGGATTAGCGTCACCTCTAGCTGTAATAAATAAATAATTTATAGCCTTTCTGCGATTTTTAGATATCTTTAATAATTGTTTTATCCAGAAAATAATATTCAAATTTTTGTCAGGATGTTCTTTAGGCCTTCAAAGAGACTGTCTATGATTAATGCTGTCCGTTTTGGAACCAAAAGCTGGCCATAAGATTATGCTACTTTGTTCATCTAGTAAACTGTTATTGTCAATATGTAACAAAATGAGGTCATGAACTCTCCGACTATAAGCAAAAAGTAATAATATAGCTATATGTGGGGCAAGCCTTTAGGCGTGATAAGGCGTCCATTTCGACATTGAATCTGCCTGGAAAGTACTGGGCCTGTATGTGTATATTGAGTTTGTCTAGAAGTGCAAGCAGTTGTCGAGTTTGCTTGAGAAGCTTTTTCGACTTACTTCCACCTTCCTAGTTTATGTAAGACACCACTGTTCGATTGTCTGTCTGAAGGAGCACTTGTGAGTTTTGTAGCAGTTTTTGTTCGTATGATATCGCTGTATAAACTGCGAACATTTCTTTTGTTTGCGTGCCAGGTTAGTTGTCCTTTCATCCAGGTCCCTTAGATACTTATATCGCAGAGTTGAGTGCTCCAGCCGATGTCTGAAGCATCGGTTGTTAGAAGGTGAGTTACTACTGCATTCATGTGTATCGGTATAGATTGACCTACAGCTTGTAGCCACCATTTCATCTCAGATTGAACTAATAGTGGAATACTCACTTGGTGGTAACGGTGGTCCTTTGACAACTGTCGACTGAAGTATTGCAGTGTTAGACAGTGAAGCCGATCTCTCCGGGTTACGTAAGTGGCAAAAGTGAGTTAGGAGGGATTTTTTTGCAAAACCTCGCGATAGTATTCTTTAAGAGTTTAGCAGTAACGAACCTCAACGTAAGATAATAAGATCTGCTCGTCTACTACAAACTATTTGAAACAAATATTCAGTGACATTGCTATATGGTGATTCCTTAGTAAATAACGCCTCTATTTTATCAAATAATGAATTTGGAGTCAATGTATGTTGAGAATCACTGCCCTAATCTACTAGTGCTTGTAGTGCTCTTTGTAATTCCTCTTTTTGACAAAATAAGGCTTTCGTTAATCCGGCGAAGGAACGTTCTAGCAAATAAGAACAAGGATCACCGCGCAACATTGCAGATTCAAATAGTTTTAACGAATCATTTACAGCAAGTTCGACAAAACCGGGGGTAGATGAATATTTCTTCTGGGCATCGATAAACTGTACAGCATACCAATCATCACAATTAAAACGCTGTAATTCTACTAATTTCTTTAAATGTATTTCATTTGCACGTGGATAAATAGGATCTTTTACCGTGGTACTAAAATCTGATAGCTTGAGCTGGTTTATTTTGTCCCCGCCTTCTGTTGTAGATCGGTGCAAGTTAAGATTAAGTGAAGGAACTTTTTTTTGGTTACGGTATATAACTTCATTAGATTTTGTAATAATATTAGTTAAAAAGGCCACTTTATGCGATACAAATTCGAAATGCTCATTGTTCATCTCACGGTTTGATCCATTTTTCCTTTCTTGTGTCTCCTTGTTTGACTGTAAACACTGTTATTTGACGAATCACTGCTATTTGAACTCGATGTTTTTGAGAATTTCATAATGTAACCTCGTCGACACTTTGTTCCTCCATAACCTTTTCAGTAGGGTAGCGCTACTTAATTTTAGTAAAATTGAATTTTTTTCGTGCTTACAAAAGGCTGACTTGTGAACGGCGCGAAAAATAACGCTATAATTACGACACCTGGTGCTCATCATTGCTTAAATAACATAGCAAAAACAGTGGTGGGGTGCCCCCTCCATGCAGGTAAGGTAGCTGGAAGTGCTGACTTTAGGTTGAAAGACTAGTGCTCGACCCAAGATGGAGTCCGGATATTGATACATAACAAATAATATAACAACTTTATACCTGTATAAATTCACACCTGCCAAAAAATGCAAAGTAATTTTTTTAACCGTAAAATTTAGGAAATATTGCGGCCAAAAATAAATAATTTATTAATTTTTAAGCATTAAATTTCAGTTTAAAATTTTATATTGTATAGCTCTAAAGCAGCATATTCTGTATCTCTAAAGTTAAAGATTAGATTATTAAGCAATAAAAAAAAATCGCCTATTTTTCCTTCTACCTACGGTTTTTTTTTTATTTTCTTTTATCCTTTTTAAACTTAAAACCTAGGAAGGTTTTCTCTCTTAATTTTGACCGGAGGAAAAAAATCATAAATACTTTTTTATGTAAAATCTTAAGCTCTACATATTTTAACCAGAATTGTTTGTTTAATTTATACAGTTTTCTAGTAATTTTGATAATTTTTTTCAACCCTTGCCGGGGGTTGCAGACACGAAAACCTTTACACATTTTTGTATCATTAAAAACTACATTATATCAAAAATACAAAGTTGAGTGTCAAAATTTTGATTTCAGAACTTATTTGACTGCACTATTATATTTTTAAAAAACAATGTTTTCGTTTACTCGTAGTTACGTGCTCCTCATTGGCTTTTGATCTTTTAGGTGCATGCAATCTTTACGCGTTTCTTGCATCACTATCTATCTATTCACGGAATAGTTTATAATAAATGTTAATTTTGTTACATTACAGTAAATAACATATCATAGGCCAGATTTCATTTATAATGGTTTTATGACAACGAAGATGTCATAATGGCGTCCAATTTTATTAGATAATGCCGCCCAGACGAATGAAATTGCTTCATTCATACCTATAAAAACCATCGAATATAGATTGTGTTTTTACAAGAGAGTTACTGAGATGATTTTTTAGTTTTATGTAATTTGTAACATGATATTTATAAAACGACCGGTATTTTACATTATTAGCGGACCACCCCGGCTCCACCTAGTTATGATCGTTCGAATGTGGCGTTATTTAGATTTAATATAATCAAAGACCACTTATTTTATTTATTAAAGAAAATATCCAAGAAAAAATATCCAAAATATAGCTTGCATCGCTCTTGTAGGTATTGCACTCTACCTGTTCAAGAAGTTTCATTTCAATCTGTATGTGTGTATGGATATTTTTTTTAACTAAAAATTTGCTGTAAGTACAAGCTGATGTATGAAATTAAAAGCAATTTATGTGAATAAATGCTGCATACAAGCGAACACCACAATTAAGAATGTGCGTATGTAGTAACACTATTGGTCAGAAGGAATTCTTGTTCAAATTTGTAATATTTTGCTAGTTGTTTACATGCATATTATGGATGTTGATAGTATCTAAGGAAGAAATTGCATCAAGGTCAAAGATTTTGTTCGTTAGCCAATCGCTTGGAACATTATTTATTTCAATGAGTTGTATTTGGCAATATATTGTAGTTACCACTGACACCCACCGACAGAGTAACGTAAAATATTTTATTACTATTATAAAACATATTATAAGCTAAGTATGAAGTTTTTAATACTCCAAATAATAAAAATAGAACAACGACAATGTTAATTTTAATATTTAAAAAAAAAAACTTTGATAAATGATTTAAATATTAGAGTTAATATTGTATTTTCTAATATATTAAAGAACACGTATAATATATACTATATTTATCGATGTTTAAAGGTTTCAGAATATATGTTTTACGATTCTATATAATTGTGTTTTATTAACATACTATAGGAAACAAAAATTTCTAACTGTATTAAAATAAATAGCTAATGTATCTGAATATTGCTGTTTCATTTCATGTTATAAGCTCGGGGTATAAAAATTTATGGGGAGTAAAATCAAAAATTATCATGCGTTACGTTATGTATCCATTACTACGTAATGTCGAGCGCAACTTATGTTGCGCAGCCCCCAGCACAGAGTACTTTCGGTAAACCGCTTTATATAAACAATATAACAACTGTCAACAAAGATATTTAAATATATGTATACTATAGAGCGGGCATTGGGAACATTTGCTTACAAAAATTTTGAGCTTGCGCTTGTGTAACGCCCTCTAGGGAAATACAGCACAACTACGCCGAATATTTATTAAGAATATATTTCAGTTATTTCTTAGTAGGTCATGATAGTAAATATAAGTTAAAAACCTATTTTAGGAATGTTATCGTTTCTATATCAAAGTATCGATGATATTGTTAAAGGTAACTAAGTTTGAAATAAGTTAAGATATAATAATAGGAAATGTGCGTTATTGTTTTATTATATAAATCTATTTATTATGACTCTCATCACAACAAAAAAATCATATGAACTTTTATATGATTTTAGTGTCATGAAATAAAATATTAAATTTCCAGTAACTAAGAATCAATTCAAACAGCAGTCACATTGGTGGCATCTTTGATAACGTCACACGGTCCATCAGACGCTATAATAATAGCATATGATTATACAGCATTATGATTGGTCGGTCGGCGTCGAAGGCTTCTTCAGAAACTTCAAATCTAATAAGAAAGCGCCTCCATGTTTTTATAATTCGATCATTTTACAAAAATACACTATACATCTAATGTTTCTCAATAAACACTTTAAATCATAGTGTTACAAAAGACGTTACACAGTCAATCATTATACAAATCATTCACAAGTTTACGCGTTTACCGTTAAAATTAAGCTGGAATTAAGAAGATACAAAAAAGAAGCCCTTTGTCGTATCTCTTCATTTTCAACTATAAGGCGTAGGTTCGGCCTCACATGGAACTCGCCGAGTACCGGAACAAACTTGTGTCTGAAGTCGAATCTTTGCTGAACAAAGTCTCGGATTGGGGGCGACTAAATCTAGTCCAGTTTAATTCTCAGAAGACACAAGCGTTTGCCGCTAAAAAGAAACCCTTTGTTGTATCTCCTCAGTTTCAAGGCACTTCCCTTATTGCCTCAGCCAGTATCGGAATCCTCGGCGTCGACATATCGAGTGACGTGCAGTTTCGTGTGGAGATGGCCGAGTGATGATTTTTCTGTATCAATGACTGCATGACAATGACAAAAAAATATCGATGACGGGAACAATGACAAAATCATCAATGATTTTTATTTGAGTATAAGATCACGGCACTTCAATTATGAGTAATGACTAATGAGTAGATACTGAAATGATAGCGGAACGGTTTAGTGGCTAAGTGACTTTATCATTAGTTATTTAGTAGTAGGCATGAATCCACTTTGTGAGTTAGCCCGCGAAATTATTATTTATTTATTTTGCGACATTCATGGCAGTGTATTGATTTATAGGTATTGATTTATAATCATCTTCAATATGTTTCTGTTTGTGATATTTGCTGCAAGATAATTAAGACTACTGAGTATTTCATGGCAATCTGGCGTTCTTGTGTTGTGTAAACAAGAAAACAACGAAGTGAAAGCATTGTTGCCGTTCCTTGCGCCCATTATGCGCATATGCGATGCATAGATAAATAAATATGTAGCAACCTAATGCGATCGCGCAGCGCAGTCTCGCAAAAGTCGCAACCATAGATAATACACTATATACCAGGAAGTCGCAACGTCGCAATTCGAACCGCAGCGCCCTAGCAATACGGTCCGTCAGAATCTCTCGTCAAAGAGTAGTATGTTCCATAGACTAATATATAAGAAAGTATGTTCCTTGGTCCGAATCACCGAAGTTCGCGTTCATTCATTCGGTTCGAGTAACGAGTAATGACTTAAAAGCATTGATGATTTTGTCATTGTCATTGCACGATGAAATGATTTTAAAATATCGATGATTTTAACATGTGACATGATATCGAACTCATCTCTAGTTTCGTGGTCACTTGGAAGAGAAGGTCAAATTGGTCTCTAAAAAGCTTGGCGTGCTCAGCATAGCGGGACAGTATTTCATGGCGGCACACCGCCTGCAACTTTACAAGGCGCAGATTCGGCCTCACATGGAATACTGTTCCCATTTCTGAGCAGGGGCTCCCCAGTGCTAGCTCCTTCCACTTGATCGCATCCAGCGCAGAGAGGCTCGAATCGTCGACGACTGAGTCCTTTCCGATCGGCTCGATTCTTTGGCACTGCGAAGAGATGTTGCTTCCCTTTGCATTTTCTTTCGAATTTACCACGGGGAGTGCTCTAGGAATTGTTCGGATTAATCGCAGCCGCCAAATTTCATGAACGCACATCGCGGCAGAACTCCCAATACCATCCACACCATCTGGATGATTGGCGGTCCACCACTGTGCGATTTAGAAGATGTTTTCTTCCTCGCACAACTTCCTTGTGGAATCAATTACCATCAGCGATTTTTCCAGACCGATACGACTTAGGGGCCTTCAAGAAAAGAGCCTAATCCTTTTTAAAAGGTCGGCAACGCATCTGCAATTCCCCTGGTGTTGCAGTTGTTCATGGGCGGCGGTAGTCACTTACCACCAGGTGAGCCGCATGCTCGTTTGTCCCCTCTCCTATAAAAAAATGGTATACTGTTCTCATCTCTGAGCCGGGGCTCCTCAGTGCGAACTTCTTCCACTTGACCGCATAGAGCACAGATCAACTCAAATCGTAGACGACTGAGTTGTCTTTGATTGGCTCGATTCACTGGCGCTGCGTAGATATGTTATATCCCTTTGCATTTTCTATCGTATTTACCATGGGCAGTATTTTGTGAAATTGTTCGGATTAATTCGGAGTTTTTTTCTTCGCCCCAATACTTTTTGGAATCGTTTACCGTCGAAATATCACGTAATAATCGTTCACGATATACCACCTATAAGGTCCCCTTCAAGAAACAAACTTACTCATTTTTAAAAGGCTGGCAATGCATTTTCAATTCTCCTATGTTGTAGAATTGTATTAAAATATTTACAAAGAAGGCTATCTTGTTGACTGGTTGTACTATTTGTACTGGCTGACATATACGTATCACGTTAAAACCAACGGCCGGGTGCTTCTACAGGCCCACCCGATTGCTTTATTGGTATGGAGACATTATCGCTTACTGTTTCACCTCCTTAAATATTGTAGATGATTAAATCGAAATTTTGTTTGATATTTTTTATGGATAACACCAATCGACAAACGTTGTCAATTACTAACTCAATTGGTAAATAAATAGTGACGTTACTGGAAAACACAGGGCGGTTATTTCAAAAATGATATATTTTCAAAAACAATCTACCAGAAATAATAACATTTTAAAATTATTGGGTAAATATACATTAATCTTGTGATTATAAGCCGAAATCACATTCAGTTTTTGCTCCATATCGGGACTTACCTTAATGCACGATCGGGCATATTTTCTTTAAAAAATATTTTTAAATTTAGTAAACGAGTGCGCTTTGACCTTTTGACAATATTACTGATACTAAAAGAAAAAAAATACGAAATATCTGCATCCACTGACTTCCTCGTTTTCTATCATCAAGCAGTGAAACCCCGAGCATAGCCCTCTCCATAGCTCGCTGAGCGATCTTGAGCTTCCTCATACGGCCAGCAGTGAAAGACCACGTTTCAGATCCATGGGTCATCACTGGCAACACGCACTGGTTGTACAGTCTCGTTTTCAAGTTTAGAGGTATACCTGATGAGAAGATGTGCTGTAATTTCCTGAACGCTACCCAGCCGAGTTAAATCCGTTGAATGACCTCTATGTCGAAGTTGGACTTACCTAGTCGGACTATTTGTCCCAGGTACACACTCGTACACACTAAACATACTCGTCAACAACTTCGAGCTTAGTGCTCCCAACAACTACCGGCCCAGGTGTGATATGGACGTTATAAATGATCTTTGTTTTGTCCGTGTTCATCTTAAGACTAATCCGTTGGGAGACACCATTGAGGTAATTAAGCATAGTGATCAGGTTCATTTAATTCAATAATGTTAGCTAAAAATTAGCAAAATTAATGGAGTGCTTTTATCTATCGGCATATGTACGTTATACAAAAAAGTTAAAATTTATCCATTCTCCCTCCCTATGCAGAATGAGCATCACCCCCCCCCCTCCCCCGCGTCCCAGAAAGTGCCATTAAACGCGGTTTTTTCCAGTTTTAAAGAGAGCTGTAATGAAAAGCGTGGAGTTACGAAACGATCCTTGATAAATTTTCTACCTTTATAGTTTTCGCGTAATCTGCCACAAAATATGAACACTTTTTATCTTTTATCAATATGGTGCAGCAAAAGTGGTAGAGACACGCAGCAGCTTTTGCTATTGCACGTATGGGCCGGCTCAAGCCGGGTTGCTACCACGACCTCACACTACCATCTCGAGACGGCGAAGCCGGCCTGCTCTTTCTTCCCGAGACGCAGGTATCCTCTCCGGCTGATACTTCGTATCTCTTCTACCCAGGGTACAAACGTCAGAGAGGACATCTGTTCTCGACGCCTCGGCAGTCTTGAAGGTTCGGACCTGTCCATCCTTTGGCTACGCGTAGATAGCGACGACCATCCGCACATCTACGGGTGCTTCTATAGGTCCCATAGTGGTCATGCCGAACCAGGCCGACTCATCGAACACGTCCAAATGGCTACAGATTTCTTGCTACAACAGGTCCCATCCGCAGAGATCGTGATCCTTGGCGATTTTAACGCCCACCATGCCGAATGGCTCGGTTCACGTCTAACCGATCATGCGGGGAGATCTGTTTATAACTTTGCCTTGGCATATGGTCTGACACAACTGGTTACTTCGCCTACGCGGATTCCAGATGTGGAGGATCATACACCTTCCCTGTTGGACCTTCTGCTGACCTCTCATCCGGACGGATATCAGGTTTCCGTCGATGCCCCTCTCGGCTTTTCGGACCATTGTCTGATCCGGAGTGTGGTGACATTCACGCTCCCCTCGCGGTTGCGTTCTGCAGGTTGTCGCCATGTTTGGCATTACAGGTCGGCGGATTGAGATGGAATGCGGTCTTTCTTTGCATCCTACCCATCGAGGCAGGTTTGCTTCTCACCGGATGATCCCAGCGCTGTTGCTGACTCTGTCACTGATGTGGCGTTACAGGGGATGGAACTATTTATTCCATCATCTGTGGTACTCATCGGAGGCAGATCTCAGCCTTGGTTTGGTTGCTTCTGTAAGAATGCACAACGCAATGAGCAGGAGTGCTATCAGGCCTGGGCTGAGGCTTCGGCGGCTCGGGATGTAAACACCAGCATACTTAAAAAGAAGTATAACTTCGCCTCCATCCTTCAAAAGAGTTATTGCCAAGGCAAAGTCAGAGCACATGGGCAGATTTGTCGAGAAACTAGTTCGCCTTCCTTCAGGAATCCGTGCATTCTGGTGTCCCGTCAAGACTGTCCAAGGGAATTTCTGTAAGCCATCACTACCATCTCTGCACAGGGGGACGACTCACTGGCCCACGCCGAAAAAAAGAAAGCCGACCTTTTAGGCTCCCTTTTTGCGTCCAACTCGACTCTTAATGACGGGGGGAACACACGGCCGACCATCCCGCGGTGTGAGTGCTCCATGCCGGATGTGCGGTTCTCACAGCGCTTGGTTCGCAAAGCACTCCCCTCCCTGGACATCCACAAGTCGAGTGGGTCTGACGGAATCCCCCCAACTGGGCTGAAGACGTGTGCTCCGGAGTTGGTACCGGTTCTAACGCGTCTTTTCCGGTACTCCTACTCTCTAGGTATAGTCACAGAATCATGGAAGACAGCTTTTGTCCACCCGATCCCTAAAAAAGCCGACCGCTCAGACCCGTCCAACTACAGGCCTATCGCCATCACTTCCTTGTTCTCCAAAATAATGGAATCCATTACAAAATGCCAGCTCATGCGGCACCTTGAAGATCACCAGCTGATTAGTGACCGCCAATATGGTTTTCGTCGGGGTCGATCAGCTGGTGATCTTATGGTCTATCTGACTCATAGATGGGCGGAGGCAGTAGAGACCAAGGGGGTGGTGTCGGCCGTTAGTTTGGACATTGCGAAGGCCTTCGATCGGGTTTGGCACAAAGCGCTTCTTTCGAAGCTCCCTTCCTATGGGCTTCCCGAGAAATTATGCAATTGGATCACCAGCTTCCTTGTCGATCGGAGCATCAAGGTCGTTGTAGACGGTGCATGCTCTGACTACAAGCCTATTAACGCTGGTGTTCCACAAGGCTGTGTGCTATCATCAACGCTGTTTCTTCTGCATATCAATGATATGTTGCAAACTAGTAACATTCATTGCTATGCGGATGACAGCACTGGTGATGCTCTATACACCGGCCGTGCCAATATTTTTCGGGAAGACGTCGCCGAGCACCTGAACAAACTTGTGTCTGAAGTCGAGTCTTTGCTGAACAAAGTCTCGGATTGGGGGCAACTAAATCTAGTCCAGTTTAATCCTCAGAAGACATAAGTTTGCGCGTTTACCGCTTTAAAGAACCCCTTTGTGGTATCACCTCAGTTTCAAGGCACTCCTCTTGTTGCCTCAGCCAGTATCGGAATCCTCGGCGTCGACATATCGAGTGACGTGCAGTTTCGTGGTCACTTGGAAGAGAAGGAAAAATTGGCCTCTAAAAAGCTTGGCGTGCTCAGCAGAGCGGGACAGTATTTCATGCCGGCACAACGCCTGCAACTTTACAATGCGCAGGTTCGGCCTCACATGGAATACTGTTCCCATCTCTGGGCTGGGGCTCCCCACTGCCAGCTTCATCCACTTGACCGCATCCAGCACAGAGCGGCTCGAATCATTGACAACTGAGTCCTTTCTGATCGGCTCGATTCATTGGCGCTGCGAAGAGATGTTGCATCTCTTTGTATTTTTTTCGCATTTACTACGGGGAGTGCTCTGAAGAATTATACGGATTAGTCTCAGCCACTAAGTTTCACGAACGCACATTGCGGCATAACTCCTGATACCACCCACACCATCTGGATGATTGGCGGTCCACCACTGTGCGATTTAGAAGATGTTTTATTCCTCGCACAACTCCCTTGTGGAATAGTTTACCACCAGTGATTTTTTTCGGACCGACACGACTTAGGGACCTTCAAGAAAAGAGCCTACTCCGTTTTAAAACGCCGGCAACGCATCTGCAACTCCCCTGGTTCCTTTGGTGTTGTAGTTGTTCATGGGCGGCGGTAGTCAGTTACCATCAGGTGAGCCACATGCTCGTTTGCCCCTCTCCTATAAAAAAATGTAACTCAATCTTTCTGATATATTTTTTGGCATCATATTGATAATAAATTGACTAAATAAGTCCCTGTAATAATGTAGTGGAATATAACAGTTAGCTCTAACCATCAATCTAAATGCAGAAAATTGCATGCACGTCACAGTTTTGTTACGCACTGTACCTTACTGAGAATTGTCAAATAATAACCGTCTTCTCCCATTACGAACATTAAGGAATACTGTAGTGGATCATGGGATCAGTGTAACTCAGAGATCCTTTTAAATTGGCCGTGTCTACCGTGCAGCACTTTATCTCTGACGCCTTTTTCTTCTCCAACCAAGAGAACGGCTACCTCGTTCACAGCTGGAGCATTATATGTGCCCGGATGTGCTGTCTGTGGTGGTTGATCGGAGTGAATAATTAACTTTACATTATATGAAGAGTTACGTTCTGAGTTTTGTTTAAAACTTCGTATGTATACATTGTGGCTATTTATTGTGGTCCGTAGTTCGTTAATTAAATTAAGTTTAGCATTGGAGCTGTTTAATCGCAAATATAGCTGATCTACGTATAAGATGATAAACTTGTCCCTTTAAATATTTCAATAAAAATTTAATTAATAATAAAATTTATAAAATATTATAAAATTTCCTTCTCTAATTTGTTTCGCGCCAAATGAATTCATTTGAAATAAGCTATTGTACCTACGTATGTTGATTAAAAATGTCCAGATAGCAAATGATTATTTGTTAAAAGACTTTTTATTGACTGTGGCGGCTCCTGAATTTGATTATCAAGCCGCTGAGAACGTTCGACACTCGACACTCGCGCGCGTACCTTAGAAGTTTTCAAGTTTTGTTCAGCAAGCCGCTGAGAACACTCGACACTTGACTCTCGCGCGAGTACTTGAGACGTTTGAAATATCGTTTTTCACGATTGCGTCGCCTATTCTCTCTGACTTGCAAGACGATTTTCAGCTTCTAATAGAATAAAATAGAATGATTTTTATTCAATGTTGATTATTACATAATACTTATTGAAAATCATTTTTTTATTTACCACTGGTTCGGAAAATACCTCTGTCCTAGGAAGAACCAGCAAGAAACCCAGCGGGACTTTGTTTTTACATAATTTCACTTAATAATAATTTAGTTTATACAATTTTGAATTAATTTTCATAGAACCAGCATGGTGGCGATCACCTTATTCCCAGGGGTTATTTTCATTCATGTATTCCTTGATATTATAATAACCCTTTTTGTACAGTATTGCTTTAATAAAACTTTTAAACTTGTTTGTTGACAAACTTAGAACATGTTTTGGGATTTTTTTGTAAAAGCGTATACATTGCCCCACAAATGAATTACTAATTCTGCGGAGTCTAGTACATGTTTGTTCCTAGTGTTTACGGTATGAACATTGTTATTTTTATTAAAGCTATTTATGTTTCTATGTACATACATTACATTTTCATAAATATATTGCGATGCCAAAGTTAATACGTTCATTTCTTTAAATTTTTCTCTGAGGGACTCTTTACAATTTAGATTATAAATCGTCCGTACGGCTCCCTTTTGCCAAACAAATATAGCTTCAATATCAGTCGCATTACCCCATAGCAAAATTCCATAAGACATTACGCTATGAAAGTAACTAAAATACACTAACCTAGCTGTCTCAACATTTGTGAGACTTCTAATCTTTCTTACAGCATATGCTGAAGATTGACCACCAGATGAAGATTCTCCATTACGACGTATTTTAATGCCCTCGCCTGGGAACTATTTTTTGAAAGTTGAGATCTTGACCTTTTGGGCATTTTTCATTATTTAATCATCAGCAGGTAAGAAATGAATGATAAAAAAAATTAAAAGTGGTCTTGTACTAAATTATTTGCTTAGCCGTTGAACAGGAATCGCCTATATAAAAATGTAATTGCAAAATTATAAGTAATACTAAGTTACTATGCTGTTTGGAATTTATCAGTTAGTACCTACTGAATATAACATAAAAAATGGGTTTAGTTCTGAAAATAACTTTTTGTTTGGTTTTAAAAATAACTTTTAGTTGGGTTTAAATTTAATCACTACCTATTAAATTAATTTAAAGCGAATACAAAATATTTAAATTCTGGATTCCGCACACGACCGCTGCGTAGGGTGCCGACCGCACGAGTGGGCCGCGCGGCATTTTATTTTTTGACATTGAGTCCCCTCCCTCACCACTGGCACTGCTGATAGTGTTCGCGATATAAGGATTTTTCGCCGTTACTATTGAATATTTTGACATGGAAAAGTGGTTATTGTGACATAACTGTAATAGTTAGACATATGGTATCACAGACTTTTTTGTAGATATTGATATCCTCTATAAAACTGTAGCACATCACTTTGCTCTATTGTCAATAGTTTCCGCAGTGTACGCGACATAAGGATTATTGTTTTGTATTTTTTCACACATTGGTTTACATTAACGAAGTTTTCATACGGATCCCCTTTTTCGAAAACATTCTATCGCCTATGTTCATCACGGATAATGTAGGATTCTAATGGTGAGAGAATTTTTCAATTAGGTTCAGTAGTTTCAGAGCCTATTCAATTCAAACAAACAAACAAAGAAACAAATATTTCCTCTTTATAATATTATAATAGTATAGATGAAAGTAAAGTCTATGAAATAAATTAAAATATGGAAGGTCTCAAATACGTGAAAGTATTGTATTGATAAGAATGGTGATAGAATGTGTAAACGTGTCACTGCATGAATGATAAAACTGTATAAAAAGGGGTTATTATAATACCTAGTCAGGTCATAAATTCTGTCACATGTTTAATATAAAATAATTGAAACAAGTTTATTCATTATGTAACCATTTATATACCAAAATGAACTTAACAAAACAGATTCTTATGACACTAAAGTTTATTCAAAATGAACTCCATGATTTTGAATACAGGCCTTCAATCTGCGCGGCCAGTCGACTGGAGGAGGGCCAGTCTTCGTGCCGGATGAAGTCGATATCACGCGCCGCCAGCCAGTCTTGTGTGATCTTCGCTCTATGAGCTGGCGCCGAATCTTGTTGGAATACACTGGGTATTCCTGTTATTGAACATGGTATGAGAAACAGGTTCCACAAGGTTCGTCAGGACTGTATTTTGATACACAACTGCATTCGTTTTTACACCTTTCTCACAAAAATGTACCTCTGTTAAGCCCCAATAAGAAACTCCCAACCATACCATGAGCGAGGATGGAAAACGACCTCGTTGGACACGCGGAATACGGTTGCTCGCTTCTTCACTACTGTGTGCGTACACCTTATCATTTTGTTTGTTGTAGCTCTCTTTTACGGTAAAAATTTTTTCATCCGAAAAAAGAATTTCCCGATATTTTTTTCCCACGTACCGCTTCAACAAAGCGCGGCATCTCTTCAGTCTCAGGTCCATTAGACGAGCATTCAAACGATGTCCTGTTTTTTTTCGATATGCCCGAAGCCCTAAGTCTTCATTTAACACCCTTTTCACTGTGGTTCTGCTTAACCCCAACTGAAGGGCCAACAGTTTCTGCTTACGTTTGTGATTTTTTTGAATTCGCGCCTTCACAGCTTTTATCACTGCTGGAGTCCTAACAGACCGAGAGCGACCACTTCTTGACCTGTCATCTACACTAGAGTCTTCATTGTATCATTTGATGGTACGATAAACGAATCTTTTGGTTATATTAAAATTTTTCAGTATGTCAAAAATTTGAATTGGCACGTAACCGCAACGATGCAACGCAATAACTGCAACACGGTCTTCTTTAAGCGTCCACTCCATATTTAAAAATCAGTAAAATTCTAAAAAGTATACAGTTTTATTTTCATGAACAATTCAAAATTCGAATTCAAGTAACTTTTTTGTGGCCAGCATTCTAAAAGAAAAGATTTTACTGTGTGACAATACTTATGACCTGACTAGGTATATATGAATACATGGTTGATCTCCTGGGAATGAGGTGGTCCTCATACCTTTCATATTGTATAATTTACTTTTTTTAAAGTCTCGTAGCTTTTCTTCCTGGTTCTTCACAGGGCAGAGTTTTTGAGAATTAAATGTAATCTAATCTATATCGAATAAAAATGTATCCCATTTTATTCTATCTATGATCAGGTATATAACCCATATTTATATCCTAGGTATATTATTTTAGTGCCGATGATGAGCGGGCTCGATGTAGCTATACGGCTTGCCAGTGGATATCGTGCACCCCTACCAATTATGGGCGGCGTCTGAGCGTATTGTGTTGTGATGAGTCACCTATCTTTCGGATTAAGGAGAGTGTATTTGGTAGCAATTTTAAGTGCAACAAGCACACTCAACTTCATATCTTAGTGCAATAGCTCTATGATACATGGATGTTTAGTTACTGCCGTCTTAGATGTGTGCTAGATACGTTTGTGCTATTTTTAGTTAACAACATTAACAATTCTGTTGCCAAAGTCGTTAGGGATTTATGAAATTTTTCTCTTTGATTCTGTTAGGTTAGGTTATTTCAGCTCCTCATTTTACATATAAAATAAATAAACAACATAATAATATTGAACCATGATATTAAATATTTAAGTTAACATCCGATTTATTTCCTCTTATGTTGATCAGTAAAATAATCACCAAAAGAGGGCTCTATATGTAGGATCTCAATGTTACAAATTTATTTTAACAATAGTTGTAGCATCACTTGCCAACTTTCATGCGATTTTGACAGATACGGAGAGGTTATAATTAAATTCAAGAGACATTGCCAAGGACTTACAATTGCTTTGTCCGATTATCTAATCGATTTTTTTGTTATATTAAAGACTGTTATTATTCATTTTAAAAAATCACAATTTTTAATTAAATTTTAATCACAATCTTTGTTGTGAATTTTATCACGAAGAAAACCTCTGAGCATAGCCCTTTCCATAGCTCGCTAAGTGAACACGTTTTATTTTCGTCTCACCACAACCAATGTCGTTCCGTGGGTTTCGTAGGCGACGCCCACGGAACGACATTCGCTGGAAGTTTTTTTTCCCTACTTTCAGCGAAATAAAAACTGTGGCTGTCAACCAACGGATCGAGCTTAAAATACGGACAAAAACAATGATAAATTTCATGTGTGTAACGTCCATGTCACACCTATTCCTGTTCACGAGAATGCACGGAGAAGTTTGTGAGACTTCTGAGACTCCTGCATGATGGCATGCAGAGCTGCGTCGCTGTAAACGCTGATCAGTCAGAATTTTTTCCCGTTACCTGTGGAGTAAAACAAGGGTGTGTCCTTGCACCCACACTTTTCGCGTTATACTTTGCAGTTGTAGTTCAGGAAGTCTTAAAAACTACCCATGATGGAATTCGCATTCGTTTCCGCAACGATGGCAATCTTTTCAGCTTAGCTAGACTTAAGGCCCGTACGAAAGTGTCTTACGCACTTATTACAGAGATCGTCTACGCAGACGATTTATGTTTTGTGGCCGATTCCCCAGCTGGCCTGCAACAGCTTGTGACCACCTTTCATGAGTCGTGCCGTATTTTTGGTCTGAAGATAAGTGTTAAAAAGACGGAAGTGATGTCTTTAGATATCTACGGTCAAGAGACACTGGCCGTCAAACTCGGTGATGATATACTTAAGCAGATCAATACATTTCGTTATCTGGGGAGCACGATAACATCAAAGTGTGACCTTGATGCTGAAATCAACAGTCGAATCGGTGCCGCGGCTGCGGTATTCGGTAAACTGGATCGCAAGGTTTTTGGCTCACATGACCTAAAGCTGGCTACCAAAATTGGTATTTATAAGGCGGTAGTGCTGCCTAACATACTGTACTCTTCAGAGTCATGGACAGTTTACCGCCGTCATATACGGACGCTGGATCGCTTCCACTTGCAATGTCTGCGCAAAATTCTCAACATCCGTTGGTCTGATCGCATTCGGAATACGGAAGTGCTGCGTAGAGCCTATACCATGGGGATTGAAGCCTACCTTATGGGGCGACAACTCCGTTGGTGTGGACACTTATCGCGAATGTCAGATCAGCGTACGGCTAAGTGCATCTTTTTCTCTGAACTTGAAAAGGGCAAGCGTAAGCATGGCGGACAACTTCTCAGGTACAAAGATGTACTTAAGCGCCACATGACGAAGTGCGACATTGAGCCTTCAGAGTGGGAGCAAGCAGCCGCTCGACGACCGGAGTGGAGATCTTTGGTGAAAGCCAAGGTCAAAATGTTTGAGGAGAATCGATGCTCTGAATTGGACGCCCGACGTGATGAACTCAAAGCACGCCCACCTTGTGCGATTAACTATAATTTCTGTAATGGTGTGCTCACCTGCCCGCATTGCACGCGAACATTTGTAAATAAGATCGGCTACGTTAGCCATGCACGAGCACACCAACGACAAGATCGGAGCTGAAGAGGTCGCCGTGGCCGAAATCGGTCGAGGAGATTATTATTATTATTATTCCTGTTCATAGCACAACTTTCGGGAAATAACGACACATCTCTTCAAGTATACCTCAAACATTGAAAGCAAGAGTTTACAACCATTGCATGTTGTCAGTGATGGCATATGGATCTGCGACGTTGTTATTCACTGCTGGCCGTATGAGGAAACTCAAGGTCGCTCAGCGAGCTATGGAAAGGGCTATGCTCGGAGTTTCTCTGCGTGATAGAAATCGAAATGCGTATATCCGCTATAGTACAAAAGTAAGACATAACCCAACGGATCAGTAAGCTGAAGTGGAAAGAGGGCTTTAATATAACTTGAAAAATCGACAGTCGATGGGCAACAGTAAGCGAACCGAGAGCGAAATAAAGGGCGGACCATACTAGATTAAGTGATAACCTGGTTAAGACTTGAGATAAATCGAACGATGCAGGTGGCTTGGAATCATGTTATGTGGCGTGTATGTATGTATGGTGATGAGGGAATAAACGATCTTCCTATTTTTATTTTTTTACCATATTTGCCTTTTCTTGTAACATTTACGCAAAATGTTATTCGTAACAATCAAAATATTTGAAATGTTTGTTTATTGACCTAACGAAATCAGCTACGTTGTGCAGCTTATGGCAATATTATACATCAACAGTGTTTTATTCTAGGTATTCTTAAAATAAATATTTCTTAAAGTCTAAAGATATGAAAACATCGAAACGAAAGTTGAAATAAATTAGACTAAAATATGTTTAGCTGTGACTGATACGAGTACAAGTTGATTATCATCGAAGAAAAGTGTTTTACAGTGGCCTCAAGTGGCTACTTAACTAATAACTCCAGATACTTGTGGCTCTTATTTATTAATACATTTTATACCGGCGCAGATGATTAAGCGAATCAATTACATTTACGGCATTTGACCGTTCGTTGACCTAATTTCAAGCAGTTGCATTATTTTAGTCTTAAATATTAATGCTCAGGAGTTTTGGCAGTATGCCTAAACCGATATCATACTGTAAAACTATTAAGATAACCCCAAACTAACGGATAGTCATTTTATATTAAAATGTACACTTTTTATATAACAATGGCTTTTCATTATACCATTTTATATGTCTAATTTTTTAAATTTATCTATCCAAGTTAGCATGCAAATGTTCTCTTTATAAAATTTACTAGTGAAAGTTTGGAAGAGTTAAGTAAA
Organism: Parnassius mnemosyne; assembly: GCA_963668995.1. Classification (NCBI taxonomy): domain Eukaryota; kingdom Metazoa; phylum Arthropoda; class Insecta; order Lepidoptera; family Papilionidae; genus Parnassius; species Parnassius mnemosyne. Next base: position 54,842,139 of record CAVLGL010000082.1, read on the forward strand.
TCTTCTTAAGTTGATATTGATTTATGGATCCTTAATGTTTGGGATGAAGTAAATTTTATGTTTATATGTTTAATGATTTGTAAATAACATATACTAGTATTTTGAATTTTATAGCATTTTATTATAAAAAAAGGAAAATTCGCCAACCGTCACTTACAAATATATGTGTCGTTCCTTTTCAAATTTCCTTGTAATTAGGAAACAAATTAATATGTATACAAGAGTAACCAAATTTCAAATCCAGTTGACAGACTTTATTAATGGACACAGAAATTATTTATAATTTATAAATTATATATTATTATTAATTGGCGGAATGAAATCTGAAGTGGAAGTAAATTCCACCCACATGGATTGGGTAAACGGCGGTTTTTGTTTTGCTCTAAAATGAGAGGAGACACGTCTTGCCCAGTTTTACTATCAGAGTATATCTGTCTTTCTATGCTTTTACTTTTCTTACGTCTTTCAAAGTGTAACTTAGCATCTAGGACTTCATTACCGCTTACCAACAGTCAAACACTGGCTTATATATATAAGTCTTTCAAGATATCATCATCATCATCATTACAGCCCTTCACAAGTCCACTGCTGAACATAGTAGTAGTTCGTTCTCAACACCATTCAAGAAATACTCTCACTTATCTCTTTCTTTTAAGACAATGATAATGTACATAGATCATAGTTAATTCCTGAAAAGGGTATATCAACCAGCAGTGGACTTTAAAGAAGTTAATGCTAAATTAAAACTTCAATTGGCTGTTTCCTATAAAAATTTGAATGAATTTGAATCGTTTTTTTCCCTTTCGAAAATTCGTGCAATATCTGTCATTATTATAAAGTTCCCACACGATGTTTCCTTCACCGCTGAGCACGTCTAAGAAATATTAAAATATTTGCAAGACCCCAAGTTCATAGCCCATAATCCTTCTCAGAAAAGACAGGAGTCCGGAGCCCAGAAGTGGAATGTACATAAATAATAATTTACTGTCACTTTTTTTACTTCTTAAAACTAGTAACTATGACACTGGGATGTCGACGTCAAACGCCTTAGCCCCCTCTCCCCCTCTCATCCGTGACCATGAGTGCAGTAAAGTACTTGAAACGTCGGGAATATAAAATAAGTTAACACATGCGATAAAATCGATAAAAACTAGTTTTATTCAAATTTGTAGTATTCGCGTAAACATAAAGAGATATTAACGTTTGCTGAATTTCAACGTGGACGTGTCAAGCTCAGTGATGATCCCCGTCAAGGTCGCAAAAAACAGCAGACACCCAAGAAAACGTTGATGCTGTGCGTAAGCTGATTGAGGAAGATCGACATGTAACATACCGCGAAATTCAGGCAACTTTAGACATAACAATTAGGTGTAAAAAAGTTGTTTTCCCGATGGATACCGCATTCGCTCTGTGAAGAGCAAAAAGCGGCTCGCGTTACTTGGTGCGTCAGAACTCTCGCAAGATTCCACGCAAGATTCTCAAATGCTGTATACAACATTGTTTCAGGCGACGAATCCTGGATATACGCGTATGAACCCGAAACTAAAAACCAGTCACGAGTTTGGGTGTTCGAAAATGAGTTAAAGCCAATAAAAATTGTTATGCTAGCATTTGTTTGTCACAGGTCGTTTCTGCGTAAAGAGAACTGCAACCGCCGCATCATCCTCCATCACGACAATGCGAGTTCTCACATCGCACACAGAACAAAAGAGTTTTTAGAGCAAGAAAACATAGAATTATTAGACCATCCGCCGTACAGCCCCGACCTAAGCCCTAATGATTTCTATACTTTCCCTAAAATAAAGAATAAATTGCGCGGAGAGATATTTTCACCACCTGAAGAAGCTGTGGACGCCTACAAAACGGCCATTTTGGAGACCCCAACTTCCGAATGGAATGGTTGCTTCAATGATTGGTTCCATCGTATGGAAAAATGTGTCAAATTTAGCGGAGAATACTTCGAAAAGCAATAAATACATTTTTAAATAGTAATGTTGTGTCACTTCCTTGATTCTCGAAATTTTCAGTGCCCTCGTATCATGGACCTATCCTGTTAATCTCCGTCGTTTTATTCAGGCAAATTATGTTTCTTCAGTTCAGCTAAAAAAATCACAGGTGACTTAACAGGTGGCATAAAATACAATACCATAATTTCTAACGCATATAAAATTTACTTATGTCTCATCATCATCATCATTACAGCCTTTCATAAGTCCACTGCTGAACATAGGCCTCCCCCAAGAAATGCCACAAAGCACGGTCCTGAGCCACCTGCATCCATCAACTTCCTGCATGTCTTATCAGGTCGTCACTCCATCTCGTGGGGGATCGCCCTACACTTCGCCTACCGGTACGAGGCTGCCACTAGAGAACCTCTCTTCCCCATCGGTTGTCGATTCTTCGAGCTATATGTCCGGCCCACTGCCACTTCAGCTTAATCACCCGTCCCTGTAGCCCGACCCGGGCTATGTCGGTTACCCCGGTTCTACTGCGGATATCCTCATTTCTAAGTTTATCACGCGGAGAAACTCCGAGCATAGCCCTCTCCATAGCTCACTGAGCGACCTTGAGCTTCCTCATACGGCCAGCTGTGAAGGACCACGTCTCAGATCCGTAAGTCATCACTAGCAACACGCACTGGTTGTATATTTTGTTTTAAGGCTTTGAGGAATGTCTGACGAGAAGATGTGTCGTAGTTTCCCGAACGCTGCCCAGCCGAGTTGAATCCGTCGATTGACCTCTCGGTTGAAGTTGGACTTACCTAGTCGGACTATTTGTCCCAATAAACATACTCGTCAACAACTTCGAGCTTAGTGCTCCCAACAACTACCGGCATAGGTGTGACATGGACATTGAACATGATCTTTGTTTTGTCCATGTTCATCTTAAGACCTATCCGTTGGGAGACACTATTGAGGTCATGGAGCAATTATGTCTTATGCTTTCAGAAAACTGTGGTATTTCCATGATCAATAGCCGTCACCGTTACAGCTTTTCAAAGTCCACTACTGATTATAAGGAGGTAATTGTCACAGATACCACGATGCACTTCGGTTTTGTACATATTTTCTAGCTATCAGCCGGAAGACGCTGCTGTCCATCTTCTAGTTTGTTTCTCTCTGTCGCGTCCCACGACACCCATGGGACGATGTGTATAGAATATAATAGAATAGAATGGAATGGAATGGAATAGAATGGAATATAATTCGATATAATGGAACAGAATGGAAGATAATGCAACATAATTACACAGAATTGAACAGAATTGAAGCAACTCATTGCTAAGCCACTGCGCCACGGAACCGTCATTTTTATTCAATATAAATTAAAGTACATAATACTTATGGAAAGCCATTTTCTACTTTTACCCTGTCCTGGGAAAAACCAGCAAGAAACCCAGTAGGACTATTTTTTAAGTAGCACAATTTACAATATTATATTTTATACAATTATTATGAAAACATTTAGGAACTTTATTCCTAGGGGTTAATATCAGTAATGTACTTTTTATCAGTATTCTTATACTGATAAAAAGTACATTACTGATATTTTACTAAGCAAAAATTGTCTAGTATGGGTTATTACCCATACTAGACAATTTTTGCTTAATAAATAATTTAAAACTTTTGATAGAAAAGATCTCTGCATATTTTCTGGGACTTTGTTGTGAAAGCGTATACATTGCCCCATGAAGGAATTACTGATCCTTTGGAGTCGAATAACTAGTATAACTAACTTGTGCTTGTTCCTAGTATTAACAGAATGTACATCACTATTTTTAATAAAACTATTTTTGTTCAAAAACAAATATACATATAATAAGTTCTCGTAAATATATTGAGAGGCCAAAGTTAATATATTTTTTTTTAATTTTTCTCTAAGGTATTCCTTTGGACCTAGGTTATAAATTGCTCTTATGGCTCTCTTTTGGAAAGCAAAGATAGTTTAAATGTCAGTCGTATTACCCCATAGCAAGATTCCATATGACATTACGCTATGGAAATAGCTAAAATAAACTAATCTAGCTGTTACAGCACATGTAAAGCATCGAATCTTTTTACATCATATACTGCAGCACTAAGTTTGCTAGATAGTTTAGATATATTAGGGCCCCATTGAAACTTCGCGTTAACTGTAATACCGAGAAAAACAGTAGATTCAACAAGACCCAGCTCCTCCCCACTTAGAAGCACACTGGTATTCACCTTTTTAAGATTAGGTTTAGTGAATTTAACACATTTCGTTTTATTCCCGTTCAAAAGCAAATTATTGATGTTAAACCAGTGTACTACTTTTGATGTAGCATTATTTATTTCGTCATATTTCAATAATTGCCTTTTTAGTCGAAAAATAAACGAATCAAAGTGTTGACGAGATATTCGTGCTCCACCTCTTCCCGGTTTACCTTATGATTTAAATATAATTATAATAATAAAGAAGCTAAAATCTAAAGCTGTTGTTGAAACTGTTTGCAATAAATTAATGATTATGTTTACTTCAGCAATGAGTCAGAATTTCGGAATAATTTCTAAAACTTCATAATAACTTGTGTTTTAATAAAAATATAAAATTATTTATTCGACCGAAATCAAAATTATTAATCCAGCTTGGGATAAAAGCATTAAAATAGTGGATACAATGGCATAATGGTGTTACGAAAATACATTTATTCACACTGCAAAATAAATTTTTGGAGCTAAAACAATTATTACGATTCAGTTGGTAGCACCAATTAAAACGATATTCGTATCGGAATTCGGCTTCAAACGTATTTAGCTACAAAGCCGATTGTGGCGAGATGTAAATAAAATTCGTTTATAACATCGATAAAAACGTTTATTTTGTGTCTTTACCGTGTTTTAGCACAGCATTGATATGTTTTATGACTTGTGTTTACTAAAAAATGTTGCGTCATTATAATAATTTTTACTTTTTAATAGAAAATTATATAAGATCTTATTATTTAATATATTTATAGTATATTATTGACAAACTAGATACTCCAAATTCGACTGAGAAGTCGACAAAAGGATCTTACTCAGTTGGGCAGGGTTCGGGATATTATATTATATTCTCGTCACGAATACCTCAAAACTGGATAAAGCGCGTACAACCAATGTATGCGTTAAGTTGCCGTTTGTACTTTTTGTGCAACAAAGTTTAAATAAATAAATATTAATAAAGCTGAAAAATATTTCTAAAAGTACTGGCAATCTCTACCCAACTTATTTACAATGTAGTCTGTACCGCTATATTAGCTAAACTTCTAATAATAGCATTGTTACTGTTTAGGCCAAATATAGGCATTTGAAAACGGCATCCTATCGCGTTGACTCAGTGATCGCCCGATGGTGTGTGGTGAGGTAAACGCCGCCGAAGCGGAGGGTCGCGTGCCACTTGCAGTCGCTGAACGCGCGGGCTTACCACAGTAGCTTTAGTGCAGCGACGCCGTCGCAACGTAACTTTGTGGTGACCGTGGCAGCGATTTCGTGCGACCAGTTTTTGTTTTACCAGGTCTAGATTTTCAGTATTTGTGCGCGTTACTTCGCTAGTTAAATTGTGTTTCGTGAAGACCGTCTTGGATTCGGTTGTCTAAGATTTGCTGTGAGTCTACTCGAGCCGCGTGGCTACTCTGATCGTGTTGATTTTGTTAGCAAATTTATGCAACGACGAGGAATTGTGTAGTCTAGAACATTAGACTACGGGTTGACTAATTGTTGGGAAGTTAATATTTAATTGTACCGTCGCGTAAAGTGCCTAAAAAGGTTGCGTTCAGTTCTCGAAATAATTTGTTGCTGAGTGAACGGAAGTGAACTTTGACCCACCGCTCCTCAGTCGCGCAGCGTGTTACATTTTTGATTATAATTAACGGGATTTAGTTGAGCTGTGAACGTCAAGTGCAAAACTTTGTGACCCGCGAGAACCAGCGTTCGTATTAGATTATAGATTTGTGCTAATGGACGCTAGACTTTGAGTGACACCGAGTGACGTTGCTGAAGTGATACCACATAGGGTGGCGGTGCTGGAGTCAGGGTTGCTGCTGATTAAAACGGGCTAATTCAGGTTACACATATCAACACTTCTCACACACTACTTACATTCACGACAATTAACGCCTGAACGAGCCTTGTGATCCTTCTTCGCCTCAGAAACAGGTACGTCTTATTTATTTACCTAGCCTTCTCCCTATTGTGTAGTATGATAGGACATTTTCCATAAGGCATTTGAGCCCCACACTTAGTTGTCCGTCGAACCTAACAGCTGTATGGGCCCCTGTATGGTAGACCTTAGTCTGGGCAACTAGGTGTGTGAACAGTTACATACCTCATCTCCGTACATAAAAGATGGAATGCGTTAATGGAGTCTACCTTGGTATACGAGTACATTTCAAAAGCGCTATTATAGCGATAAAATTCCATTAAATGTCCAAAGATGTGATTATAGGCAACTCGTATATCAAGCGTCATCCTGGTCTAGTATATTCATAAATGGAACCATGGCTATATCTTGAAAAACTTTCTGGTAAGAACGTTGCCCATAATACATTGAGTTTTACCATGACTACCTACATCAGCATTTTTCTTTAGATTTGAAGTAACAATATGTCCAAATTACTTGCAAGTTGTCTACTATCTTATTCCTGGTCTGGAAATTATATTTACAGGAAATCACATTTCCTTGCTCTAAAACCATCTCAGAAATGAGAGGAGGCCTGTGCTCACCAGTGGGGCGTATATTAGCTGCACCCTAAGTTATTAACTTCAATATTTTTGTCGAAGCATTTGTACAAACATTCAACAGTCCATCGTCATTATGACATTAAAATGTACTATAGTGGCCAGCTTTAGTTTGTATTGCTTGAAATCCCACATTATTTTTCCCATATTTTATTTTTCATAATAACATGCAGCCTGTCGTACGTATTAGTTCCTCGGATAAATATTAATGCTTAACACAGAAATTGAAAAACCGCGCTTACAACGCACAAATGCGTTGACTCGCAGGTTTATTATTAAGACCGTCATGAGCCGGAGACTTATCTCGTGTTATGTAAGTCAAAAGTAACTCTACTTGTTTTATTAAGAGTCTTCGAGAGATACATGCCCTATATTTATAATAAATAATAGCTATTTTTTCTCTCTCTAGTTTCCGTGATGTTAGTACTGTTAACCTGTCTGCGGACTCGCTGCGTCCCAACAGATGTTGTTCTAACTGTGTTTGTGGTACTATGTGAGTGTGTAGTGCTTATGTGTTACTGGCCGGTGACATTTCGGTCGTCGACATCTAGCGGAACGGGGGATGTCACTCGTGATGAGTGTAAAGATTAGTGGTAAGAGGACGGAGCCTTGTGGGACTCTGGCCTTGAGGGTGCGCTTTGAGGAACGAGTACCCTCTATTCGATAGCAGAAGTGGCGATTGGCAAGAAAGGCTCTGATGATGTGGTTGAGCCTATCAGGCAGGTTGAGTTCATAAAGCTTGTATAGCAAGCCGTCGTGGCAGACTTTGTCAAACGCCTTTGCGAAATCGAAGAAGAGGGCACCAGTCATGGTGGCTCTTCGACCTCTTTATTCGAGGTTGAATCCTTTCATAAAGTATTCTGTGAGGCGAAGTAATTGGTCGGTGCACGAGTGTTCGGGTCTGAAGCCGAACTACTCGTCTGGAAGAAGTTTGTTGGTGAAGACGTGTTTACGTGTGCTGAGTAAACTGAGGTCTGTAACTAGAGACTAGGTTGCGCGGTTTCCCCGGTTTCGGGATTCCTATTACGTCTGCCTCTTTTCATGTATCCAAGAAAGAGCAGCTGGAAAGAAGAGCGTTTAATATGCCTACTAGGAGGCGAACGAGCGGCGCGGAGAGAGATTTCAGTACCCTGTTGCTAATACCCTCGGGGCCGGGTTCTGATTTCTTTTTATGGCTTTTGATTACTTCTGCGACTTTGTCGGCAGTCACAGGGTCTACGGGGTTTCCCGCAGGTGGTAGTGCAGACTTAGATTCGAACTCCGCTTCGACCTTTGCAAGTATATTGACTCTGTAAGCTGTCCGCGAGGCATTTTCGGAGTTGTCAAAGGCGAGATTGGGATTTGCTATTTTTGTGATCATCTATTATGTTACGTTCTACTGTTTTCTTAGTAAATTTGCAAAGATTTTATTATACTTTTCTCAGTCTACACTCAAACAATTATATTTTTTACGTTCTAACTTTTACTTCTGTTATTTTACTGTTAAATTTACTAGTACAATATTTAGGGACAACATTTCCACTTTTGCAGATTCTCATCATTTTGGACGTACTTAAGCGCGGGTTTAAGTTTACTACTCGAAGAAGTCATAAAATTAAGAAAAAAGTAAAAAAAAACCTTATTTGGCCTTGACTTGGTGACACTACTGTGTGGAGGTTTAAGAATATCCACTACCTCATATCTTTCCAGTGCTATATTAGGTGACATAGGGAAACTAAGACAGGAGATGGGTAGCAGCATCTATCTGTTAACGGCAAAATTACAATAAAAAAAAAAACGGTTGCCAACCCGCTTGCCGAGCTGAGAAACTTCGGAAAACATCCCATCCAGTCCAACATGCAGTCCATGAACACCTGCAGCCAACTTTAAAAAGAACGCTACAGATGCGTTGTCCTAGAACTAAGATGAAATACGTCACAGCCCCTATCTATACTCTTTAGACCAGAATACAGGAGTACAAGCGCTGCTATTTGGTGACCAAAATAGGTAAGAGTGTGCTAGTGTGGTATCCGCTCAAAATAAGTAAACTCGATCTAAGCTCACTGTCATTATTCCTTTATTATTACAACAATGCACAGTAAACATTTTGCTTTTCAAACTAGAAGCGCTGTTCTGCCGTAAGGCCGCTCTCGTAGCACACACACGGGCGTACCTCCAGAGGATTTAGCCTAGCAGCTCTCCTTATTGACTTCATTAGCCTGATCCAATTCGTGTAGTATTAACCAAGTCTCCTTAAAATTAGCCAAGTCCAATTACATTATCTATCTTATCTTACACAAATCACGGACGTACTGTTATGCCCAAATACTCAAAACTTACTCAATTTTAAGACGTTGTTATGTGTTGTGTTATCAGTTATCACAGTCACTTGACTTAAAGTGATAGAGAAAATTCATTTTTTCCCGGTTTTCATGCAAAAGGCAACAAACTTGACTTACCCGTGCAGTATAATCGGTAGTTTTCTATTTTGGTAGTTTTCAAACGTAGTTTTCTGTTCGATATAATTGGTAGTTATATATTTGGTTTTTCTTGTGGTTGTTTTCTGCAGAGATAATCTTCACGACATTCACCCTTCTCAAGATTATAATTTTTGTTTATTAATGTTATGCCTACAGGCTGGAGAAAAATAAATGAATGTTGCTTAATAAAATATTTTTGGGGAGTTGTATTTTTCTAAAATTCGATTAGGTACAGTATTCTTACAGAAAATATTTTTACTGGTATACAAGAAAACCATGAAAGAAAAAAATGAAAAAAAAAAAATGGTTTCTAAGAAAAGGTTAGATGATTTAGCGATTAAGATGAAATTTTGTACTTAGGCAATGTTTTACCTCAGTCTAACTTGCTGTGGTTTTACTTTAAAGGTTTTTCTATTTATATGTAATGCTTGAGTGCATGTATTTTTTAACGCCAAGCAAAGCTCGGTTGGCCAAGTAATATAATAATAGTAAAAACTAATAAAAATGTAACTTATTGAAGCAACGAATATAGTATATTTAATTAAACGTAGTGTGGTAGTTTACGTTAATGATTAATTTTGTTTTTGGGTTTGAATTATTTAAAAAAATATAAAAATGTGATGTTATATAATTGTATTTTTATAGTGAAATGTTTATCAGTTACATAATATAATTAATAGGAACGAAATAATATTTTCTAATGTGAATCAAAATACACCTTTGCGATATTTTAAGTTAATCTTGAAGACAATCCTCACTATAGTATTCATGAAATAGATTACAAGAAAATCAAGTAGTATTAAGGTTATAAAGTATTTTCAACAAATATATGACAGCAAAGACCATTTAACCATCATTGACCTTTTATTCTGCAGAAGCATGCCAGAATGAACCGTAGTCGTAGTATTTGCTGGAAATAAAAATCTAAATAAAATCCCAATATATTTGAAATGAGATTTTATTACCCCCAAAATTACGGTGTTAAAAAAAATGCAAGATTTTTTTTTCTTAAAATTTCTTAAATATTAAGTACAATAAAATAATGCGAAGTGTTATTAAAGATATTGAAATAGTCGTATCCGTGTAATAAAACGAGACGCGTACTTCCATTGGGAAAGCCCAGCCGCCGCAGTCGCTCTGAGCACCCGTCTCGACGCCACGCCGCGCTGCGTCGCTGCCACTCATCCTCGCAAATCGATATTATTGTACCTCTGCTTATTATGTACGCTTTTATTACCAAACGTAAAAAAATTATGGCGATTTAAAAAGTTTTACTGTGACGTCCCTTCATACATCATTGTAATACTCATATATAGCTCTATTTTCACAATTCCGACACATTTATCGCCTTTATTTAGGTCATTTTCAATTACCCTGGGAAAAGCAAAGCCTGATTTTTTTTAAAAGCTGTTTACTACACAGCTACACAATCAAAGGATGGTATTATACAGTCGGCCCACAAAAATTATAATTAATATATTTACTGTGAACAATGTCAAAAACACTAACTTTTTAGTAAAATATGAAATAATGAAAATAAACTGTAAATAAAACATATTAGTAGTGATTTTCTTCAAAGCGACTAGTAGACGAATGTGTAGTGTCAACGTCGTTAATTAAACGTGATAGTAATAAGCTTTAGATCTGAGTTTAGTGTAAGCGCGCCAGCGAAGGTCGTGGTTTGCGTAGACGCGACGCGTCAGGGAAGTTGGCAAGCCGCGCGGACGCGTCTTGCGTGACGCGGCAAGATTGTCCGCAAGCCCTGCGTGTCCGCCGCTTTTAGTACCCATCGGCAAGGTTCGAGGATATGCCCGTGTTATGGATTACCAATGCGTTGTTGTGTACACGGTTATCAACATCGCACCGCCACGACTTGCAACGCAAGCAGCCGGCCTTTCTAATGGCTGTATTGCCTGGTTCAAAAATAAGCTCAAAAGGTCAGTTTATTAAATCAGATTATACATTATTTATTAAAATAATTGTATCATAGATACGAAAGATACCTACATTAACACATCATTTGCATAAAAATACGTTATAATTCACAAATTTTAATCAAGAATCTCAAATTGTGTTTAAAATTGTTCAATTACAAAAATGACACTAATATTTATAAAAAATATTACAAGTGCTTGGAATTTCTACAGAGTGCTTTTAAAACTTGTACACTCAAAGAATGTTTTATGGCGATGAATGAGAAATTATTGTTCCATATTTTGCAATAATTGTATAAAAGAAACAAGAGTAAAATTAAAAATAATTACTCTACGGCACGTGAGCGTATTAAGGTCACCTTAAACTTTGTATCCATATAAAACATACGACCATAATGTCGCAATATTGCTGCAGCCCACGACATAAAGAAAAAAGTGTCATCCGTGCTGCCCCAATACGCGTCGGTGGACTTCACATGTCTTCGAAATATGTTTTTCCTAATTTCTTAGACATGCAGGTTTCCTCACGATGTTTTCTTTCACCAGGTATGTGGTAAAATTGTAATATACAATTTCATAGTTTAATAGGTATCTAACCCGGGTTGTAACAGAGCTGCCACGGCTCTTAATGCAATATGTTCTTGTCAGTAGTCCACAGTTCGACGCTGCTCTCATGATACCGATGATAGATGATAGATTTTATGAATGGTAATTGAAAGTAGTAATATTTGTATATTTTTTTATTAATCCATATAATTCCCTTCGAGTGAATAAAACTTTTAACACCATGATAATAAAGCCTTCAACACATTGAAAAAAAATTCTTTACTTGCTCTCGACATAGTATTCTGCGGTCGTCTTCTACTCAAACTAAAAAAATTAAAAACGTGTGTAGTTCACACGCGGTAGAAGTAAAACCTTCATATAAAATGAAATATAAAACAAAATCATTTCACAGCAAATGATTTATTTAATTTGATAATCTTGAACTACAAGTGCGGCGTAAAATGTAAAATAAAAGTTTAATTTTATAGCAAATAAATCTTACAAATCTTATTTTTAGTCATGTTTAGACCAAACTTTAGGAATATTGTCTTTCTACTAAAACTGCTCTGCAATAGTGACGTCTACTGAAGTCAGTCAATTTTTTTTTCAATAAAATGATTTTACTTATATAATTCATTATATCGGTAAAATGATTTTACCGATATAATGAATTATATAAGTAAAATCAATTTATCGAACAAGGAAACAGAAATTGATTGACTCTCAAGTCCTTAAAATAGAGTTATTTAATATAAACCGGTAAGATATGAAATCATGGATTGTTAAGAATTATTTGCATAATATGATAATTTTATTCAATATAGATAAATAAATAACTCTTAATTGCATTTAAACAAAGTAGTTACAATAACGGAATACCTATAGATATATGAATAATTATTTAAATAAAAATATAATATTTAATTAACATATATAAATAAATATATGTACTCACACACACACACACACACACACACACATATATAATATATATATGTGTGTGTGATATATATATATATATATATGTGTGTGTGTGTGTGTGTGTGTGTGTGTGTGTGGGCGTGGGTGTGGGTGTGTGTGTGTGGGTGTGGGTGTGGGTGGGTGGGTGTGGGTGTGTGTGTGTGTGTGTGTATATAGTTGTGTATATATATAGACATACATACGTACATACATAATATGCATTCAAATACACGTAATATATACGCAGAGAAAAATAAAGAAAAAATCAATATATTAATGAGAATAGGCAATACATGTAATTTATTTATGACGGGAAATTGAAATAATACTCCTTCAGTTGTTTTTTAAAGACTGTTAAGATTACGTTTGCTAGATGTTAAGTGGTAATGAATTCCATTTCGCTACCACTTAACATCCAGCAAGCGCAATCCAATTATAAATAATTTTATTTATTTGATAATAAACTTGTAATTATTTAATTCTTTATTTTATCATTTAAAAGTTATATTAGCCATTTTTATAGTACCGCACACAAAGAAGGCCGAGATAATAGGGAACATTTTACACTGAACTAGCTGTTTCCCGCGGTATCATGACATGACACCTCGCTTATTCTCTTTCGGTTCTCATCGGGTGGCCAGGCGTCGTTCGCACGCTGAGCCGTGATGAATTATTTAAATTTTTTATTGTCTCTTAAAATATGCTTCCAAATAACATGCTTTAAAGAGCAATGTTTGTCTTCATGAAATTGTCTTGATGATGTAGTAACTTTAGTTCGTAAGTATTAATATGCTATGACTAATAATAACGATCATAAATCACTTTTTAATTTTCAATATTTAATTTGTCACAAAATACATTATTGTGACTTACGTATAAGTAATAGGACTTTTGTGCCCCAAACTTTTTTTAGTTAAAGGAAATATCTATATTTTTGTAGAACATAGTATTTACGTATCACTAACCATTACGCCAGCGCACGTGGATTAAGCAGTTCGAAAGCGCTTTCTCTTCTGACTTGCTTAACAAATACCAATATTTAAGGCTAGCTGAGAGTTCTAGCCTACTGCTATATAACTTACATAGGCTGCACTAAAAGTATCGGGAATGGAATATTTCAAATCTTTTTAATTGAAAAGTCCTTGGTTTTGTTTTTAAATTGAATACCATTTATTTATTTAAAAAAAGATTCTCGGTCTTGTCACAAGGTTTTGTCAAACTTGTTTAATCGTTGAGAAAATGGAATTGACTCGAGAAAATTCAAGAGCGATGATTTATTATGACTTTCGTAGTGGTTTAACACAAAAACAGTGTATTGACCGGATGATTTCTGCATTTGGTGATAAAGCCCCATCCAAAACCACAATTTATCGCTGGTTTGCTGAATTTCAACGTGGACGTGTCAAGCTCAGTGATGATCCCCGTCAAGGTCGTCCAAAAACTGCAGTCACCCAAGAAAACGTTGATACTGTGCGTAAGCTGATTGTAGAAGATCAACATGTGACATACCACGAGATTCAGGCAACTTTAGACATTGGCATGAGTCTAATACAAATAATCTTGCATGAACAATTAGGTGTAAAAAAGTTGTTTTCCCGATGGCTACCGCATTCGCACTGTGAAGAGCATAAAGCGGCTCGCGTTACTTGGTGCGTCAGAACTCTCGAAAGATTCCACGCAGGATCCTTAAATGCTGTATACAACATCGTATCAGGTGACGAATCCTGGATATATGCGTAGGAATCCGAATCAAAAAACCAGTCACGAGTTTGGGTGTTCGAAAATGAGTTAAAGCCAACAAAAATTTTTCGTTTACGGAGTGTTGCAAAAAAAATTGGTGGCCACGTTTGTCTCCAAAACCCGCCATGTTACGACTATTCTTCTTGAGGGACAAAGAACGGTTAATGCAGAATGGTATTCTAGCATTTGTTTGCCACAGGTCGTTTCTGAACTCCGTAAAGAGAACTGCAACCGCCGCTTCATCCTCCATCACGACAATGCGAGTTCTCACACCGCACACAGAGCAAAAGAGTTTTTAGAGCAAGAAAACATTGAATTATTAGACCATCTGCCGTACAGCCCCGACCTAAGCCCTAATAATTTCTATACTTTCCCTAAGATAAAGAATAAATTGCGTGGACAGAGATTTTCATCACCTGAAGAAGCTGTGGACGCCTACAAAACGGCCATTTTGGAGACCCCAACTTACGAATGGAATGGTTGCTTCAATGATTGGTTCCATCGTATGGAAAAATGTGTCAAATTTCGCGGACAAGACTTCGAAAAGCTATAAATACATTTTTAAATAATAATGTTGTGTCACTTCCTTGATTCCCGAAATTTTCAGTGCCGCTCGTATACTATTTTTCGTAAATCTGGCTATCATATACAAAAAAGAATATATTAAATTGGACTGGTAGTTCCAGAGATTAGAGTGTTTAAACAATCAAAAAAACCTCTTTAGTTTAGATTCTATCTCATATTCTCCTACAGATTTATATATTTGTATTTTTTTAGTGTCGTTTTATCGTTTCATTTGTTTCAAACCAGAACGATGCTAAAGAAGTTTTCACTTCAAAAACTGTGGATGCTAAACCGCATACCAAGCGTGGCCAATATCTCCCCGATGCGCTGAGGCGATGGGGGACGCCTAAACTCAGCAGTGGATTTTGATAGTTTGTAACGATAAGCAAAAATGAATGCACAGTAAGGTTATTGCTTACTTTGCCCCATATACATTCAGTAACCAATGTTGCGAAGAAAAATAAAAGCACTGGCGCTTTCATCGGCCTAAATGTTTTTTTTACTTCTCAGCAGAGACGCGAGAAACGCAGGAAAACTGCGTCGTCTAATTTTTTTCTTGATTCTAATGGTTAGAAACATTCACTTTCAGTATTTGCTTATTTTCAACAGAATTACTTTCTCACGTCGATATTCCGTTTTGGTCAGATTTATTTTTACTTTTTTAAAGATTTCCCTTCTGTTACTAATCTATTAATTATTTAAAAGTAATCTATTAATTATGTATAAAACTTACTAATCTAATAATTACGTAAATGCATATAAATACTTAGAATTTTATGGATGTTTTACATGGATTGATATGATATGTTTAATTTTCTTAGTGTTATTATTTAAATGAATAATATCAAATAACGTGAAAGACATAAGATGGCTATCTTGAAATGCGAAAATTGAGATATTTAGTTTACTTATATAGTTTTATTACTAATTTGTGAATAAACAAGTATAAGTTGATGTGCTTGTGATAAAAGCATCTTAATTTACTTTTATTATAATATTATCTTTTTAATTTTGTAAAGTAAAGGTAAACTATGCCATCATTATAACAAGTCCCTACTGCATGAAGCGACATGAAACAGTTCACAAGTAGACAGTTGTTCTTCAAATAGTTACAATATTCCAAAAAATAGTGATTAAAATATTATTGTCATAAGAAATCGGTTAAGTGCAAGATCAAGACACCTGTACAATTCTGTCATGCCAAGAACATAAAAATAAATAAAATTTTATCATAATGTGCAATATGCATTTTATTTAAACACTTAATATAATAAGGATAAGCGGTCTCCTTAAAATTTTATAGTACACAAGAAGAATGTTTCATTTATGCCAGGGTGAAATTATTAATTGAAACTTTAAGCGCTCAAATACCACGAGCTCGACGGTAAATAAAGCGAAACCGAGGCGCCCGAGAATTAAAAAATGTTTCGTGGACATTGGAAGACCGCCAATACGTATACGGCGACGGACTTTTCGCTGTCCCAAAACATTTCTAGTAATGAGAGTTTTTAAGGAGAGTATTTAACAGTTCGTTATTTATTAGGCTAGAATTTATATTTTTAGAGCTATTATTTAGATTTTTGTGACAAGAATAGAATGAAAATGTGTGGAGAATAGCTCACATAAATATATATACTCTACAGCTATATACATTCTTGCAATATTGTTAAGTAAGTTGTCATAGCCGGGAAACGAAATTACGTGGCTCATAATTGTGAAAAAGTATGAGCCAGTGATATGGGTCAAATTTAGCTAGTGAGCATGATGATTTGAATAATCATTTAAAATTTAGAATTTTTAACTTGCATGTGTATAACTGTATCTGTAGTATTATACTCGTAGCTTTGGGAAATTCATTAACTTTGTGGAATCAATAATTTACATGAAATAACGGTTGTGATTGACAAACTAACACACAGACAGATAACGAGGTTAAGGCCCGAAGTGCTCCGTTTTATAGAATTTGTAAGAATATACGGACGATGTTGATTAAACGAAAACCATACCAGCTAAGCCGCTCGGAAAAGCCCGTTATTCATTATGAATTTCACAGTTTTAAACCCGATGTAATAAAAAAAATATTCTTGCACATTTTTTTATTAAACTGAAAGAATAATTCTACAGTACACGGGATTCTCCCATTGTAAGCAGGATTTACATTAATTGTCTTCCGTAGCAGGCAGATTGACGCCGTTCCAGAAGTCCCACACTTTTCACGTTGATACCCTTCTGGGTATTTTACATCTACTGTAAACGAAAAAGTTATGTTGAAATCTATCAAAAGCCATTAGATCTTTTTTGCATGGGTGATGATGCCAAAAATATTATGTTATGATGACTATACTATTAATATGGTATTAAAATAAGATGATAGGTAGGTAAAGTTGTATAATTGTAATTTAATTCAACATTAATAATTCCTGGTTTCAGAGCGGTAGCAGTTTATCTTCAATCTCTTAAACTAACGCCGGGCAATGCAATTATATATGGAAATTTGGCTTGTCACTATTACAAACAAGGTCTCATAGACCTTGCTATAGACACATATAAACGAGCAATTGAACTTCAGCCCAATTTTCCTGATGCCTACTGCAATCTCGCTAATGCATTAAAAGAAAAAGGCCTTGTTGCTGAAGCAGAGGATTGTTACAATGCCGCTTTACGTTTATGTCCGACACACGTTGACACTCTAAATAATCTTGGTAATGTTAAAAGGGAACAAGGCAAGATTAATGAAGCTATGGTTTTATACATGAGAGCATTAGAGGTTTTTCCTAATTTTGCAGCAACGCACAGTAATATGGCATCCTTACTGCAACAACAAGGTTAGCTTCTATATATACATATATATTATGTGCTAATATTCTACTATACTACTGTGCCGTACTGTACTCTGTTTTATATACTAAATAAAAATTAAATAATAAGTACCGTGTAGTGACGGTGTAAGAATATCCACTAGCCCATATCATCCCACGGGTGTCGTAAGAAGCGACATAGGAACCAAATCAGGAGATGGGCAGCGTCTTCCTTATAGTGACTAAAAATAATAAACTGTGTTTTTCAACTCGCCAGCCAAGCATCGCAACTATGGCAAATAATAAAATATAAATAGTGAGTCTTCCTTTTGAGGCAAACTATGGGCCTAAATTCAGCA